>JARACY010000227.1:0-116841 GCA_029255725.1 Scrobipalpa atriplicella
TAGTAGGTAATATTAAAATAACAAATACTCTAGACAATGCTCTATAAAAATCCGAAAGGCGGTCTCATCAAAAGGGACTAAAGACAAAAACAAATTGATATGACCATTAAACTAAAGTACTTATTTCAAAATGAGCAATAATTAATTACACACGTGGTCTCAATATTTATACGAATTATATTACCCGGCCGGCTGACAATCGGTAAAGCTGATATTTATCGTGTGCACTCACTTGTTTATTTACTAGCTCTCTATCGATGGGCAAATTTAATGAGGCCGTTGATTTACTTAATTACAATTAATTTAAGGGTCCACGAAAGGTTTGGCAATATTTTAGCTATAAAAAACCTATATTTCATGTAGTGTTTAGCAGTAAAATTCCCATGCAAAATCTGAGTTTATAACACAAGCAGCAGTATAATAAACAAGCTGCAATAGGTATAAATTACAAACGGCCGACAGCCGCATTACCGACGACGTCTGCGCATATTGAAACTAAATCATTTCAACGTGACCCGAGTTAGATCGCTAAATACAAATAACTACACTAATGAAGTTTGATTAAAAACTGATTTATTATTTTTATAGCCTTATCCGGCTGTGGATCTATAGGGTGTCCTTGAGCTGAACAGCTGGCAGAATTAAGTTGATGGCCGCTTCTATCAAAATGTTTTAAATTAACAACAGAAAATTCATTCAGCAAAACCTAACACGTTTTGGTTGATTTCCTACAAGATTTTCGAAGAAAGCCTCTTGTTACTTGAAGCGCTTGTGGTATAATAAACTTTATTTTTAGGATTCCGTACCCAAAGGGTAAAAAACAGGACCCTATTACTGAGACTTCGCTGTCCGTCCGTCTGTCACCAGGCTGTATCTCATGCACCGTGATAGCTAGAGAGTTGAAATTTTCGCAGATGATTTATTTCTGTTGCCGCTATAAAACAACAAATACTAAAAACCAGAATACAATAAATATTAAGGGGGCTCTCATAAAAAAAAACGTGATTTTTTTTTACTCGTTTTTGTAGATGATGTTTCGGAGGCTGTTTATTATGAACCGTGATAGTTAGATAGTTGAAATTTTCATAGATGATGTATGTCTATTGCCACTATAACAACAAATACTAAGAACTGGCTAGTGCGAGTCGAACAACATATATGATTTCCTTCTTCTGTCATTTTTATAAATGATGGTACGAAACCCTTCATGCGCGAGTCCGACTCGCACTTGGCTTGTTTTTTTATTAGCTTATCCTTTATTGATTTTGCAAATGTTCTTTGAGTTATCATAAACTATAATACAAATAAATAGATGAAAAAAAAAAACTAGGGGATTTTTGGGGATTTATAGGGACATCCTATAAGTATACGGCGCGAGAATTATCATTTCAGCCTTACTATTCGTAACATTTACTTATTGTGAGCCAGAAGAGATTTTATTGTGCAAATTGAAAATTATTTCATTCTGTCGCTCAGGCTGCATTGCGATTTGAACATTGCAAGAAATTGCCGTTTAAAGAAGAATTATTTTAATATCAACGCGTAACATTTATAATTATAATTGATAACCTTTGGTAATAATTATTTTAGTATGTGCTTCAAGGTTTTCACAATTGAACGCAAGTAGAAGGGCCTAAAAGTTTGACAAACCGTCACTTCGCAATCTTATCTGAAATCTCACTTAAGATTTGATAATCTCTAGCTTCTAAAAGGATACAGAGGTATCGTTTAAAGAATTACAATATTTTTGCAGTCAAGGCAACCAAAGACATGAAACATGGTAATGAAGGTTAAACTTGCAGACTTCAAATGGCCTTACAAAATAAATATAGAAAATATGGTAACATTTGTGCTAGCAGTGACGTGTGGAACGGTATGCAAGCCGCAGGGCGCGGCGTCGAGTCAAGGCGAGGGGTCAAAGAGAGAAAGGCGGCAGGCCTAATGTCTGTATTAATTTTATACCATAGTTAAACATGCCGTGGCCACACAGTTGACTCATTCGGTAGTAGCCAACGAAACTCAAAGCGGCTCAGAGGTGGGGGGCAGAACTGAATTTCAATTGAGTTTTGAGGCTATAATAAATACAGAAAACAAGCTTACATTAGACGTAGTTCTACTGTACTATCTACTTATTACATATTTTGATTAAAAATCGATTTTTTTATTTAACTTCACGCGTTCTTTAACGCAATAAAAACTTACCGTCCTACTTATATCATACATGAACTTTATAAATGCTTACAATCATAATATCATTACCTTTGTTTCCCTACCTTTTAAACTTGACACTGGCACAAAGTTATTCTAGTGCCATAACAAAAAAAAAAAAAAAAAAAAAAAAAAATATCATTACCTACAACTACAATATTTATTATTAATATCCATTACCTACCTACCTACAAAGGAATGGAATATTTCAAAGTTGCGACTGTAAAATTTTAATTTTTCGGTGCCATTTCACGTGCATAACAGTTTGCCGAAAGGGCACGCACGACACCCCACCTAATGAGATGGAAATGACATAATCGAACCTAGATACTCGTAGTGAGCAGCATTGGTAGAACAGATCTTGATGGTTTATTTTTATTTATTTATTAAACAATAATTATACAGATCTCAAGATGAGAAGGTTTTTGACTGACGCAGTGCTGGAATGGGCCTAGTACCTATTGTAAAAGTTCTAAGATTTTCATGTAGATAAGAAGAATTGAATATAAAATGTAAAATTTTTAAAACCACCCTTTTAATGCAATATAATATAATTGAATTCACAAAAAAAAAATGTGGAACACCAAGTCATTAGTCGTGTCAATTATTTTATTCAGGGCAAAAACATTCGTTAATAATAAAATAACTTAACTAAAATTCTTCCATCCCCCTAAAATTTTAGATTTGATTGTTGCGAACGAATATATACGAGTTGCGCAGACGCAGGCGGGTGCGCGTGCGTGAGCGTGGCCGGCTAGCTATTGACATTGTGCTTTGATCTACATTCGGGACCAGTTTCAGCGGGGGTCGCTGGCTACATGCGAACTTGCACCTCTAAATTTAAACTGCGAAATATAGCTTGCTAAGTACTGGCGGTTTTTGGAAATGCTAGTGCGTAGGTTTCTGAGCTTGCTCTATCTATCATCTTCCCTGTCCCGGATAACACTGGTAGAGACTAGACCCGCCGGAACCACAGTGTGTTAAGTTCATAATGTATAAACAGTTTAGATAAATTAAAAAATACCTCGTAAAAATAATTAAATTATAAGACACAAGTAAAAGTCACCTAGGACTGTTAGGTAAAATGCTATGTTAGAAAAGACAACTCAAATTAGCTAAGTTCAGCCTCAAAAAGGTATCTGTGGTAGGAAAGGTTATAGTTATATTATCCTGACGCCGACTTTTTTACGTAATCGAATGCGACTATTATGGTGCTACAGATTTGCATGAGAATTTCGTAAGCTGTTAACCGAGCGAGACATAACGAACGACAGTAAAATGATATCTCAATCATAACATAGGAATTCGATCCAATTACACGGAATGTGAATGCCCTCGGATGCTGTAAATTCAGTTGGTGTCTTAACTAAACTATTGACCTACAAACAAGAACGAAAGGTTTAGGATGCAGAGTAATCCGACTGCATAGCAACTGCAAAACGGTAGACCGATTTACTTTTACTCAAGTCTCATTTTTCATAGTTATATTTATGAACATACTATACGACTACGTTTCGTGCGATTGTGTCCGTTAAAACCTGTATCCTGGTAAACAACTTTAAATATAATAGAATACTTAAGTGCTGTCACTGAATTTTGAGGATTAACATTATCAATGCAAGGCATTGTAGTCTCATGATAGCTATACACGATAGAAAATCTCTTTATGCTGTTTCTGAATTAGCCTAGAAACATTACACATCATTGTTGAGGTCGTTTTAAAAGGAGCCATAAATAAACAAATTAAGTACCTAATCGGTTTTATTACCCGGTAACA
Source organism: Scrobipalpa atriplicella (assembly GCA_029255725.1). Classification (NCBI taxonomy): domain Eukaryota; kingdom Metazoa; phylum Arthropoda; class Insecta; order Lepidoptera; family Gelechiidae; genus Scrobipalpa; species Scrobipalpa atriplicella. The sequence continues at coordinate 3,986 of JARACY010000227.1, forward strand.
TGCAGTCGCTCTGTCTGGTTACAAAGTTTGCATAAGTAATACTGAAAACAATATGCCTACGCGAATAGTAAATGCCGTTTTTGTTGCAATTCAAATAATGGACAAGATAAAATTATAAAGGGCATGTAAATGACAATCTGAGTTGAGACTAAGCTTTGTTATGCAGAGTACAATTTAAATGATCCACTATAAATAAACGCTAACTGAGTCTGGTAAGTGGTTTAGCTAAGGTTTTGTTTTTCAGGTAACTTATTAGCAAAAGCAGTTTTTATAGAGCATTTTGTGTCCTTGTTTTCTTTCAGGTTATCTTTTCGATATTGATGGATAGGATTTAGGTATAAATTAATGTTCATGTCTAAAGGCAGATACTTCTACTTTTCAAAAATTTATTCAGTGCACCTGTTTTCTTTGTCAAAACAGATTTTACAAATGCAACATGGACCGAAATGCAACTAATCAAGATTTCATCTCAAAGTAATATCTTTCTAATCTGGATAATGTAATTAATGTTAAGAAAATTATTAGCTTAGCTGCTATACATCAATTACTTAGTACAGATTGGAGCGAACTAAGTCAATTTATCTATGCGGCCGGCTGCTTAATGAATAAAATATAATGCGATCGATTTCTAGGAATGCTTTATCAGTTCTCCGAGATTTTCCCATTAATTTTAATCGTAAGCGTTGCTGACTAATTCAAATTAGATTAAAATCAGCAGCTGTAGTAAATCAACATTTCAAAATATTTTAAAAAGCACGATCTGTTAATTTATGATTTAGTATTAATGCCTTAGTAAGTTATCAATGTCAGTACTTAGCAACCAAACCACAAGTTGATAAAACGTTCGCTAATATGAATCTTGTTTGTAATCTAGAAACTAAAATCAATCAAACATTACTGTACTTTTTCTGTACTTGTAATCCGAGGATAGATTTGAGGTTCTGGCTTACTGGTACTTTTACACTTACCTACTGAAGTAGACGACGCGACTACACCTATGAATAATAACTATATTTTGCGAGCAAAGTAACTTCAGTTTTTTATGTTTCTAGACAATTTTATTTCCCCTTTATTTTTTTTCAAGATGTCGATCCTATTTTGATAGTCCCACTAATAAATAATGGATACAAAAAGTGTTTGGATTGGAATAATTCTAATACAATATTGATACAAAAAACTAACACTTTCTAGAAGTGATAGATATCCATTATATTTTTGACTAGTCTTTACTTTGACCTTTTACATGGAAGGAAACAGTGCTACGTATCTGGACGTTTCATTTTGGTAGAGACCGGTTTCATATTGATGTGTTTAATAGTACCTACATAATGTTGTCATAACATACGTTCATTGTTTATACATACTCGTGTTTGTTTGTTTAATATGACGTTTAAAAATGTGTTTTTTTTTTGTATAATCGTTATTCATCTAGTTTATAATCCACAACGCTGACATTGTCAGCAGGGCTGCGTTCAATGGAGTTGATATTAATAGGAATTCTATTCACCTCTGGCGGTCAGTAGTAATTCAGTTAACTAAACAAAACGCTGGATTAGTCACATGGCCCATTGTCCATAGCTGTCGTTCTCTACGCTTTATCTTAATTGACTTCAATATGATTTACCGTCGCAACGATTTGCAAATTTATTATTTACTACCCTATAAAACTTATCTACTTTATGGCTGTAGTTACAAGCATTTAGATACAAATGAAAGTTTATTTTGTGCACTGCATGGTAGTATTTGGTTTTAAAGATTTCGACAATACGCGTAGAGCGTTCCGTAGGAGTCGATGGTAACACATGTTATTAATTTTAGATGAGATCGGAAGATATTTTTTTATGGTACTGTGCGAGTGGCGACGAAGGGGACGGGTTATATCATATAGCAATTTCCTGAATGACATGTACTGGTATAAAAGTAATAAGGATATGCGATATTAATCGCTCCACAAGGAATTCCAAGTACCTACTTACACCATTGTTAGGTACCTGACAAAGTACCTACCTGTATAAGCATAGGTAACTAACTACACTTATACTTGGTCATGAATGTCATGATTATTTTAGAGGCTATTATTCCCTGGTTAATTCGTCCATAGAAGTTTTTCCCAGATGGATATGGTGGAAGTCTGAAACATTTAAGAATTTCAGCTTATTTAACTGAAACGATTCGAAGTGTGGAATACTTCAAGGCACTTAGCATGTGGATCTTCACTTTTGTTCGAAGACGTTATTAGACCCCGCTTCAATTGTTTCAGTACTTCTCAATTCTTTTTAGGTTAGTAGGTATAACGATTATTACATGTCAGTATTGGATATTATCTAATAACGAGACTTAGATCTGTCGGTTGCAAAATAGTTATTTATTGTTTATTTTTACCAGACCTCTACTTCCTTCACTTAACATTTAAGATGCTTGGTTCATTTTAGAGGTTGAGCAAGTTGTTTTGGCTGATTCCGTCCGATATCCGTTAGGCTATGGGAAACCATTGATGGCGTCAGCTGTTCCTAGTTAATGGCAATCAATAATTCAATCTCCCGCCAATAAGGTCACGGTCTAACCTAAACCTTTAGAGCCTATTAGTAAATATACACGTTCACTTCTAACTACCATTAATCAAGTGGGCAGCGTTAACGCTAATCAAATTAAATGCTTCGTTAAGATGCGAGATAGAGACTAATCGAGTGTTTTGTGTTGCGCCCGCGCCGCCGGCGACTCTGTTTTGAGCGAGTGACACGCGACGCGCGCCGCACGCGCTTGCGCCGCCGCCGCTCGGGCTGTCACCCGTCGCAGGAATGTTGGTGCTCCAATGATTTGGTGATAGCCGACCGGCCTGCGATACATATTCGAAGATTATCGCTCTTACTTGCGCAATGAATCGACATTTACACTACATTAAATGCTATAGTTATTTAACAGTGTTTTAAAATAAAGTCTTGTTCTCCCTGGGCTCATTAAAATCACTGCGTCAAATATTATTCCCGATTAGAAAATAAACCGAACACTGCCAACTACATTGCGTGCGTCGTCCAAAATTTGCTGAGAAAATTGTTTGGTTATGTTATTCGAGTTGAAGTGACAAAATGAATGGCGGGGCGTGAAATTTATTTCATAATTTTAGAGGTTCCAACAGGGCAGGGTTTTCTAAGTTCGCAGTCGTGCATGGCCAGGGCCCTTTGCGGCACAAAGGGCAACATTTTTCACATAAAGATAACGTCTTGGCCTAGACAGCTGAGCTTAGTGACTGTCTTATTAGACTTTCATTCGCTCTGCAGATAGACCACCACGGGAGAGGTTTTTGTTACTCTGATATGTCATGTTTCGCTGTTGGATATTAGTTCGCGTCCCAAATGCTGAGATAATGTCAGAAATTAGAGCCGCACGTTATTGCTCTGCTTAGAACAACGCATTTACTTTACTACTATTTATACACATTACATAAGCTAACAGTTCAAATATGGTTGTGTTTCTAGGGTTATTCTACACATAACATACGATATACTACGTATTACAGTAGAGGCCGGGTAATACACTGAGAATGACTAAGTCTTAGCCATTCTCAGTTTTTAAAGCGGGTGTTAACGCGTCAATAAAATTCTCACACAGCTGTAGTCATTTACTTATGACCCAGGTCCTAGAGAGCATTTGAATCGAAGTCAAACTCCGAGTCACAGCCCACAATGGTACAGGACACACAAAGAGAATAGCTAGCACGCATCTCTTGTACATTTGTTACCCCTATTGTTGCCTTCACGGGCATCATAAGAGGCCAGCCAACCATTTATTAATAGAGCGTATTTGGACATGGGCTGACATGTGATAAATATGGCTATAGAATTTTCAAATTGAACCAAAAGTATTTATTAGTGAAGCTGTATACGCCCTAAATGAAGTAATGTTTAGATGAAGATAGAGACACAGTATGGTATGGTATATTATATTTGGAGAAAGATGATCCGTTTTATTAATCCTATATATGTACTTAAGTTTCCAAAACCAGTTGCCGGATCTCCGTGTGCCAGACACACTAAATTTTTAGTTAATTAAATAAATACTTGACTGAAGGACATAATTATATTCATAAGTGCATCAGATACTCATTCAAACAGGATATGCTTAAGCGGTATTCTTAGTCTTAAAGCTGCAAATATTAATACCAAGGACAATATTAAGTATACAGCCACTATAACTACAGGTATCGCTACGACTCTACAGCTTATATTTGCTACATCTTCAATAATATATAATTTGTTACACAACAAACATTACGTCAACCGCACATTACGATGATTTGCCTGCATATATTTGAATGCGCAACGTATAATTGTAGCTACGTTTACAATACAACATACATAAAGACTCCGATTAGGAGTATTATCCGCTATTGGCTACGTAATATTATAGGAAACTCGTTATGGCGCTTAATGGACTGGGCATGGGACTAATCTGGCAAAATTAAGGGTCTTGCTATATAAGTTCACTGTGTGGGAAATGTTGACATGAAGGCACAAATCGTAAACGATTTATTGAACCAATATAGAGAAGAGAGAGTATGATTTAGTTTACTAGGTCGATAAGTATTTGTTGACACCTATAGAGGTAGGCTTTTTTATTTAGGAACAAATGTCTTTTTATGGCAAGTTTCGATATATGCATTAATTTAGTAAAAAACTTACCTGTATAGTAACTTAAGAATCATTTAAGAGGATTAAACATTTCAAAAAGCCAAGAAAGTGAATAACATTTTCCTAAAGAGAACTGGTCCATATACCTCGCTACTTAGTGTGTCGGTAATTGATTCCGTGTATTCAGTTCATTGCCGAGACTCGAACGACGCTTTTGGTTGCGTTTGCGCAGGAGCAGGAAAATAGTGCTAAGGAAAGATTTGGACCGCTTTTTAGAAAAATTGCAATGTTGGGGACAAGAGTTGCTAATAATAATATTGCAGCATGTAATAAAAACCGAAAATACGGTAATGTAATGATAAACATTATCGATCGACTCGAAACCCAGACGACAAGAAGAAGAAGAAGAAAAATTTTATACAAATGCCTTGATTTATCAGAGAGATGTGACTAATTCCTCTTTTATTTACATATCTAGAGATAGATTGATTGTTAGACTTTAGCAGTAAGTTTTACATAATTAATAAAATGTAACCTTTGCAAATTAAAATTTTAATTAATTTGTGCACTATAAAAACTGCTGCCGTGGTACCATAGTATAGTCAAACTAAATATAGTTTAGTATTTCTACTACATAATAATAATCACAGAATAGAGTAATACCTAGCACTAGAGACTTCTCAAATAGGTGATAATAATAGTATATCTAATACATACATACATATAATCACGCCTTAATCCCTAATGGGGTAGGCAGAGCGTAAACGACCCAAACACAGGTCGTTCCGCCACGTCTGACAAGTTTTGAGGGTTATTCCAGATATATAAGTATATATAGTGACAGGTTGTCAGCCCGTCGTAAATTGTAATACTGTAGCCCTCGAATCCCTTAGCTGGTTTTTACAGCATGCCCGGGAAGAGATGCAGCTGGCACATTCTATGTTTTTCTATCCCTGCCAGCCCAGCATGGAAGTATATCTCGTATGAGTAAAATAAAACCGAATAAAGAGCAATTCAACACCTTTGATCCAAATGCCATCTAGCGGCCAACAATGGGCCTAAGAGCTTTCAAGGATAACTTAGAGCTGTTATTGTGTCGTTCGTCGCGGCCGTGCCATGATCAGTTAGCGATGCGTATCTAACATTTATAGTAGGTACCAATTAGGGAAATGAATACAGGGATGACGGTCACACTCGTATTTAATTATTATAATTGAGCGTCTTGTCTGTATTTGTAGCGGAATAAAAACAAAAAATTCATAGGAAAAACAATAAAAAAGCAAATACATACTTAGATTAAATTATTCTAAATCGTATATTGTTCCATATGACAATAAAGATATAAAGAAGGAAAGTAGTCATAATATTTTAGATGTAAATGTAAATAAACCCCTGAAGATGCTTTTGTAAAGCGAAACTGGTTGGGTAATTAAATTATGTGAAACAAGTACAAGTGTTTTCATAACAATTAACACCATCATAATGGAGTTTCACCAAATGCCGACAATCGCAAGAATAAATTTAATATTTTAGATGTTTCTCCTCATACTATTTTATATGAAAATGTAGTTGACTAATAATAGTTGGACTGGTACATCATCATTCATCATTCTAGTTTTAGAGCCAGCATTTACCGAGGGTGTCTTGAGTTGAGGGTGTCAATGTTATACCTTATAATTATTATAATCAAGCTTTAGGTGCATTGGACAGAAAAAAATCAGAGCGTTATACGAAAATATCTACTTCATAAGTGCAATAAATTATCCAACGACAACCCTATACAAAGCCAGGGCTTAACCACTTTCGAATCGACAGAAATCGATGAATCGTTTCTGAATGCGTTATCTAGTTCGGTACTGCTTGTTAAATGAATAGAATCGAATAACTTACAAGTGGATCTGAATAATCGACACCGGGTAATCAGATCGTTATCTGCTCACTGGATTTATAAGGATCTTAAACGTTTCCTGCTAACTCGAAGATAGCTTATCGAGATGCACTAGCGAGCATTATAAATGTTACTAGACTCTGTGTAGCAGCCTTAATATACGTAACAATACGGGCAGACCGAGTAGTCATTGATAGAATTCGCAATTTGTAAAATGTAAAAACATAATATTTAAAGAAATTACTGCAAGTAAAATATATGCAAACCATTCGCTTAGCGTTTTAGCTTCTTAAAAAATAGTATGTAAAAGAGTAGGTAGGAGCTAAAAAAATGACAATTCGAATAGTATTGAATTATCAATTTGGGAAATAATATAAATACAATCGCAAAGCGAGAGCAAAAATTTAAAACAGTGCGGTGCTTAACTTAATTTATGCATTTGCAAACTAGGTATTTTGTTTTTCCATCACAAAGTTACGTATACATGTTTATGAGATCAACCTCCCAGCAGTCCACCTCTAGCGAAGGCATCACAGGTTTGCTTGTTTGGATAAATCCTGTTAAACAAACCCACCTAAGGAACGGTGTAGGTTTCGCAAGGGGTCGCTTGCGACAATAGGAGTTTGGCAGCAAGTTAGAATGCTAATATTTGAGGACTCTCGGTGACTCTTCGTGCTCATCATCATCAGCTCATATACGTTCCCACTGAGCAGCACGAGCCTACTCTGAATAAGGGCGAAGTTTTAGTCGACCACGTGGGTCCAGTGCAGATTGGTCTGTTGTGGCAGTCTAGTTTATATTTTTATTTAGAAAAAACCCATTTGTGGTAAGTTAAGAAAACATGATTTGCTTACCACGATCCTTAAACACTTTGACGACTTCTGGTATGCATTCCCAAGGGCGTGGGAGATCGAGGAATACTGCGTCAGCTTCTCCATACAACTCCTCGCCAAATCCATCCTGCAGCACATCTTTGCGAGCAGTCTAAAAACAATCACCTAAACTACATTTCGTGAAATTGATAACTGTAGAAGTAACAAATGCTCATATTTATGTTTTCTTTTGATTTAAAATTAAAAAATTAACGCATTTCTTGTTCCTTACAATTTTATTTTAGTAAATACAAAAAGAAAAAGTACCATTTGAATTTAATAAATAAACAGATTATTATTAGCTTTAAAAGAAAAATAAATCATCAAATCAAAAAACAAATAATCAAATTCTTCACTATTTCACTGTGCTTCTTTAATAAATGTTTATAAAGAATTGAATAGATTTTGAGATATACTTACACAGACCCATTCATCAAGTCCATGCTCAATAAATTCTTCCCGAGCAATTCTTGCCCGAAACTCATGGAAATCAAATGTGTATAGGTGACCATAGGGCCTTATTCTCTTGATGATTGCATGGCTCAGAGATCCACTGCCAGTTCCTATACATGAATTGAATTTGATTAAAGATAAAAAAGAATAGATAACATTTTGTTCTATACAAGTCGTGATAAAAAGGAATGCATGCCTTTAAACCACATGTTCTATGATAACACAAAACTTTCGCAAAGCACAAAATATTAAGCTCAAAATTTAACTTAGTCATGTTCATACAAAATTGCAGATGAGGAGAGCTTCTTTGTATGGAAAAAGTATTTCTTTTTACTCAAAATTTTTGTGCTTTGGGAAAGTTGTTTAGTATCATCAGAGGAACATGTGGTTTAAAGGAATGCAGTATAAACTTTTTTTATCACCCTGTAGATATAATACTTACATTCAAGATTTTGTTTAATAGGAAATAGATCTAATATAATTTAGGAATAATATACATATTGAGGGATAACAGGACTTCATCATCAAAATACATATTGAGAGCAATTCAGCATTACAAAATTGCAAACAAATGCATAAAAAATAAAAGTCTCCATTACTTGTGTTCATTACCAAATAGCCCTCATTGAATATTTCTTAATCTACAACAAAAATACAAACAATGGTTGGCAATTACCTGCTTCTATAACTACATTCCCCGGAGTAAGGTCCAATTCCGATAATATCATTGCTATATCAGGGGTGTAGATTATCTGCGTACGGTGTGGTAGAGTCAGCGACCAGAGCTCCGGAGTTGGCTGTAGCACATGGGCCCACCCGTTTGATAGCTCCACCTACACATTTAGTTGAAGAAATGTCATAGATAACTCTGTCTTCCACACCTGATGTGTAATGCAATTATAATTCAAGATAAACTTTAAGATTTTGAGCAAGCATTGTACGGCAGCGGGTTTTTAGTACATTGTACTAAATCTATTCTGGGCTTCAGCTGAATCCTCATTGAGAATGTGAAAGTGGTGAATGCCAAGCTTCCCAGCTTAGTCCTATTTGCTTTTCAGTCAATGTGGACTGTCCCTTTGTCTTAAGCGCAAAAGAATTAAAGAAGTGAGCTCGCTACCTGTAGCTCTCTTTCTGAATACACACAACCCAGCTTATCTTATCTCATCTTTACCAGCTAAAGCATCATACTGAAGCATCTTCTAGTTGAGCTCAACTGTCTCTGTCACCACTGACCTAGACTATGGTCAAAACATAATCCAAATATTGATTTATTATGCTGACTATATAGGCATATATTAAATAACTTACTCGACTTCCAAATTTAGCTCCAATCAAACTTCTAACCTTCAAAGCGCCAAAAGAAGTTTGGAATATGTTTTCGCACAATTCACCTTTCTTATTCTTTTTTTGAGGCAGCACATCTAAAGCGTAGAGATTGTTGGACATGTACAATATTACAGTGTCTCCTTCTCTAATTTGCGTTTGATACCGTTGGAAACTCATCTTGAAAATAATTATGGCGAAGGAATCACTTCAATCAACTTCAACTTTTATAATAAATAATATCAATCACGATTTCATTGAAAATTCATTTTTGTCGCGCCGGCGAAATGGAAATGTGCGCTGCGTGCGCATGTGCGCAAGATCTGTCAAATTATACAGTGGCAAAGCATTTTGAACTCTGTTTCATTGGACTAGAGCCTATGTCAGTTTGAAGAAAATAGACTACGAATGGTTTTGTTTCCAACTTTTTTAGTTATACATTAAAAGTCAAATATTAATACTCTAATGTATCGAGTTTAAGTTTATTACATTCATTAAACTCATGAGTTTTGAAAAGACCATGTTATTCCCATGTTGTTAAAATTTTAATTTAGAGTAATAAAATAATAAGACTTGCATTAACAAAACGTTTAAAAAGCTATGAAGGCATATAGTTACAACACGAATGCGAAACAGAGACAGAATATGAATGTTTTGCACGGATGTTTTGTGTCTCATCTCATTTACACATATCACCAATTTTTCAAATTGTGCGTTTGAAGCTGCACTTGTAAGTATGTTCCCTTTTACACTATAGACATGTTTCCCGAGTTTTTATTGGTTGATTTCGCATGATAAAATAAAATTACCAATATGAATGCTACGTTTATTTTATTATTTGTTAAAAGAAAACTGACTTGTCTTGTCATGTCGTTCGTGTGTCTGACTGTCAGTTTGTTCCGTTTGTTCCCGTTCGCAGTTCGGTTACTGAATTTTTCGTGAATACGGAGCATTTCTTCGAAATAAACCTGAATAAGTGACTGAAAATGAAGATTCAGCTAATTTTTTAGTGAACGATGATCAAAATATACTAATATTTGGTGTCTGGAGAAAAATAGGTCGTCAATCATGGTGAACATGGACGCGTCGAAAATCACCAGCAAAACGAGCTCGTTAAAAGCTCTAATTCTGAAGGCTTGGCGAGAACGTTGGACTGACATACAATGGGGAATCAATATCAAGACCATTCTACCTCGAGGCGTCAGCGGGGACCTGTACAACCTCGCCGACTGCATCCTCCAGCAGGCGATGGTGGGCTGCGGAGCGAATCAGCTGGTAATATCTTATCTCAAACATTCGCTAGCGTCACACTTAGTTTCCTATGCTGCGGTTCTACAAAGAATTTCGAAATTTGATGCTTTTCACAAACCGCACTGCATCAACAGTCTCTTGGAGTTTTTAGAAAGCTTCCTTGACAGTATCACATGTCGCGGCAAACTAGAAGAGGAAGTGCTCACTCTGGCTGTATCTTCTATCATTCTGTGGCTTTTGCAAGTGTACCACTACTCTTTGAGCAAGTATCCATCATCAAACCCCATTCAAAGTCAAGAGCTCCTTGAAAAGTCCACATCTCTTCTAAATTCTATAGTGAACTCGGATTTCTTGATTGCAATGTTTTATTTAGCAAAGCAAAATAACCCAGAAGAATATGATGAGGTGACAAAGAAATGTCAAGAAATTACTGCTTACATGATGATGAATACTCAATTTAAAGCTCCAGTAACTATACATGAAACATTACAAAAGATCTGCAACATGGATGTTGATAAAATTGCTCCATTTAATAGCAAGACTGAATCTGTGACTCACCTCCTACAAGCTATGATAGTCATAAATGTGTTAGCTGAGCCTGGTGCCGACATGCAGCAGCTTTCAAGCCAGCTGTTGATGGTTCAAAGAATTAAAGGATACTCTCTCTCAAGACTTTATTGTGAACTTATAAGAGCGTGCTTCATATCCTTGAATGACTCAAGTAAAGATGCTTCAAAGCAAGCACTGTGGGCTGCATTTACATTTCTCAAAATCCCACAAGTCATACACTACCTTCATAATCTATGTGGAACAACAAGCAAAGAGGGGGAGTTCTCAGAAGAATTGATTGATGCTTTTGAACAACTACTGCAGTCGACACCCTTACTTGATATTGTGGACACAAAAAACTCATGCAACAGTCTCCTATCACTACTAGAGCCCTTAATAAAACTGAATGTGGCATTAGAGAGCCATCTTACCTATTTTAGCCAAAAAAGAGAAAATAAAGATGTGAAGCTTCAAAAACTTGAGCCCACTGGTCTTCCTGGCTCAGTACCAGCATTCATCACTCGGGCAGAACCAACTTTAGCAGGAATCTTGAAAACTATGGGAGGTGACTTTCATAAAACTCAAGAATCTCTATATGCAATGCTTTGTCAAATTGTTGGAGGGACTACACTTGATACAATTCTTGCAGTAGCAACTGTTGAAGGGAAATTAAAATTGTTTGTATCACGTCTTATAAAGTTCAATGAGTTTGCTCTCCTAGCTGCCAGTGAAAAAGGTGCGCCTCAATCAAAAATCTACATTTTTGATATCTCATTTTTGATTTTATGCTCAATTGTACAAGACTATGGTGCTGATACTGTCCTTGAAGAAACTGGAGAATCATTTTTTGAGCAGTGGGTGAGAGAATGTATGCCTAATAAGGGTGTACATAAATCACCTGAACAGATTATTCAAAAGTGTGACACACAGATTGTGGACATATTCATTCATCACCTGAGTGCTCCTGATTTTGATTTTAAAAATACTAATTTGAAACCCCAAGATCTTTGCATAAATGTGAGTGGAACAGTAAGGGAAGTATTATTTGCTTGGGAACAAGGCTCACTTACTGCTACAGATGTGAAACGCATGTTGGAATCCTTGAGACAAAAAATGGCATCTCTAGCAGTGTGTGCTTCTGTTTGGCTCTGTTCATATATCAATGTTGTTCATCAAGATGCCTTTTTGAAGCCTATAAATATGGTTCAGCAGTTTGTGACTCTGAATGAAGCTGAATTGACACAAACTGATAATTTTAAAGAGCGTTCTGCACTGATGTGTCAAATTATTAAAAGAATGCAGTATGACATACATCCACCTTCAGTACCAAAATGCAAGACTTTAACATATTCACACAATATAGTCTCACGGCAGCCAATTTTGGAACAGTTGCAATCTGTCTGGGAGGATATCAAAGCAAGAGGCTACCTACATATTGATGCAACCCACATAGTTGAAAGTCTACTCAACACAGCCGGCCCAGTATGGTTTGTTAATAACTTGGTTAAAGAGACTTTAAAATACAGATATCAAGAGGACTTAGATAGATCTGTAGATGTGGTACTGGCAATGTTTCATTTGGATATTGAGAACTGTACTGAAGCTCTGTTACTTCATGTTTTACCTCAGTACTTGTATAATGCAAAACTATGTGAAGAGCTAGTGGAGCCTCAATCAGCCATTTTGGCTAAACTGTCAGTATACTGTATTTATGCTGCTCTTGAACACAGTAATTTAAATAAAGGGCTGAACTCCCGGAAGCGTCGTCTTGAAGACTCTGAAGAAGGAGATGGTTCCAGTAATAAAGTAAGAAGACTGAATGATAACTCAACTGAAAGTACTAGTAGTACTGGTTTTCCCCAAGGACAATCTTCATCTATCGGTATAACACTAAAGGAGCCATTACAAACTGCCTTGGAGACATTGTACACTTCCTTTTCCCAGTTAGCAGGAAAAAATGGAGATGTTACACCTCAAACACACTTCATATTGCAATTTTTGGTGTACCTCGTCCAGTGTGGTGGAGAGAGGGCACAGCTGGTTCTACAGAAAATGCCAAGTGAACTGGTACCAACGTTAATTAAAGCTTTACCTGACTGCTTCAATATTAACTTGGTTCTGAGGCTGTACGACTTGTCCACGCCTTATGGAAGAAAAGACACTGCCAGAGACCTTTGCCTTTTGAGGAATATGAGATTGAGACCAGACTAAAATGTGTTCATTATACACAATTAAATGTGTTAGCTTGTAAGGGAAAAAATGTATCCTGTATTGTATAGCTGTAATTTTATTTGACTGTAATAAATCAGAATAAATTGTATCTGGATTTGTTTAATTTTAAACTAGTGTCCTAAGTAATCGATACCACATTATCATTTAGGAACAGGGACTAACTTCTATTAATTTAAATCAACTTTCTCATTAATTGTTAGTAGGTGTAGGTTATTATTATAAATAAGGTAACTCTTGAAATCGTAATATCTTTACTTTTATATTTCAATCAACAAAGTATTCATAAATTAAAACTATTAAAAGTAGTTCTCCTAGATGAACAATTTTGTTTTACAAATGATTAAAAATAGCAATTCTGTACATTTATTTATTTTCTTACTTATGTTCTAATTTTCTAGATCATTACAATGGACGGACATGAGATGCACATTGTTTTTGTACTTATCACACCTACCTAATGCAAATTACAAGATAAAAAGTTGTTCCAATTTATTGCACAATTGTAACTTTTGAATCTGATTCAAAGAACGAAACAATTTCTATATATACAAATAAATCCATGCCAAATGACAATACCTCGAGAATATTTTAATTTAGAAATACATTTATTCTAGGTACCTACTTTTGTACAAGTTTTCTAATTTACAAAACAATTACCTACTTTTTATTTAACAATAATTCTTATACACACAAAGATCACAGGAGAGTTCCAGAGCTTTCTATTAACATTTACTATCGGGTAACAAATAATATTGAACTATTTTTATAATAAAAGACAATCAATTCTTATGCTAATGTACTGTTATAATGCAGGCTTTTTGGCATCCGGTGAATCAGGATGTGGGTGATCTATAACAAACAGAGGCACATATTTTTATATACAGATAAATATTGTCGATTAAAACATATTATCAACTGAAGGTTTCTTCGCTAATTTGCTTTCGAGTGTAAAGTTGAAGCCAGTCGCTGGTGCTGAACATTTTCAATATAAAAAAAACTGATAAGAAAACTTCACAGTTGCAGATCTTATAATCTAGACAATCGCAGAGCAAGAAAAATTTACGCAATAGATATTACTTTATGTAGAGTACTTTAATGTTTAATAATAGGACTTACCGATTTGCCTTCTAAGTATTTCCCCTTCTCTAGTTGCGTTGTACGCTGGCGGTGGATTACTGACCCTCATTTGTAAACTTAATCTATTAGGATTACAGTTGGTGGAAAGCTCTGTCGTCGGGACGGAGCTCTCGGCACTGTTCGCGAAAGATGTCCTTTGGCTCCTATTCCAAGTTTGCTGATAGGAACTTTCTGTAGTTACTGTGTTACATCTACTGTTAGTGTGAGGAACATATTGCTCTGGTGACCAGTCGAACACAAACGTATGACTATAGTTATGAGTGTACGCCGAAGGTGTCCCCGACGGTGTTGGTGGCGTTGTCGTCACGTAAGGGCTTAGGTCTTGGTGGCACACATCAGGAACTTTTTGTAATGCTGATTCGGACCACGTTGGACTAGGATTCCACTGATCGACCATTTCTGTCTCAGTGATATTAAAGTTTTTTGAGCCCGGCCGTCTACTAGCTATAGTCCCAGCTGATACTGCTACAAGTGTGTCTCCTCCAGAAGTGGCAACTGAGGGAGTGCTACGAGGAGATAAATTCGCAGCTGGCGTATTTGGTTTGTCTTCGGAATTTTTTCCTTTTCGTTTTGCATTAGGCTGTATCCTCGTATCTTCAATCCGTATATTGTGGTATCTGAAACAGAAAGCTGCAGTTAAACATGTGGCACATCCCTTGGATGGATGCGACGCGAATGTTTAATTTAAATTATCAATGTTTCTTTCCGATGTTACAGTAATGTATTGATATTACTACGCATTGATATACTGGATGTAAGGGACAGCATCCCGCAAACTAAAGGGGTTGCTCAGTCAACGATACTGAACAATTATCACCAGGTTTTTTTTATTAGAAAGTGAAAAAAAAAATTGCTTTTCCGTACAAATTGTCTGATCGAGCTGGTCATTTTGTATGAAAAAGCAATTTTTATTTTCATTTCCTGAAAAAAAATCCTGGTGGTAGTTATTCAGTTTCGTTGGCTGAGCAACCCCTATAAGTTTGCGGGACGCTGTCCCTTACACCCCGTATAGCTATAGCTACTAGGTACGTATTAAAATTAAATGAGTCAACTACGCTTTTACTTGTAGTTAGGGTGAGGTAGGTATAGTACCTGTTTTCCTGCAAGGATACGGAGTAATCTACAGGTCCATTCTCAGGCCTCTCGTAAGCGTAGTGCATTGGCGTGAGATGCGGAGGTACGTGTGGGATGTGCGCCTGGAGCCCAGGGTTCGGCATCATCGCCACCTGGTTCCCGTTCACGCAGACTGGAGGCGCAGGCGTGTACTGCATCGTAGGAGGATACACTTGGATGTCCGGTGGCGGCGGCCCGTACATCCTGGTCGCTGCCTCGTATGCCAGCCCGTAGTGAAGCTTAGACTGTACTGCATAATAGTGGTACAGCCAAGGATTCGCTTTCATCACTGCCGCTTCCTGCTCACTGTTAATCACACAATATTAATTTATGTAAGTACCAATTTTATCTAAATAATTCGTTCGCAGAGAAAAAAGTACAAATAATTTTGCAATTTATAAAATCAATGTAATCAGTTGCTAAAGTAAAGAAGGAAAGCAGTTCGCCCATCACAGTGTAGCGTTGTTACATGCTTTGCCCATTAGTAAGAGCCTGCAACTGGGACCTACTAAAGTTTAATGTTTATATTAAGTAGAATCCCTTGCGCTACATACGCGTAGGTAATGTAGATGCACTCCTGCACATTAGTTGTAAGTTATGCCCCTATAACAATTATGTCGAGATAAAAGATACATATTTTGCGTTTACAGTACCTATTGCTATAAAAACAACCACAAATAGTTTATTTTAAAGTCACAAGTAATTTATAATGGGTCAATAACGTTAATACAATTTCAAGCACCGCAAATCTTATCAATCATGTTACCCTATCTGCAAGTATTTACGGATTGAACAAATGGCCGGGGACCACTGTAATTGATTCGTAATCATAGCATGGAGCTTGCAATGAGTCAGGGCCAAATCATACCAGTCCGCTGGAGGGCGGCGCGGCGTGGCGGTGGCGGCGGGCGCGAGGAAACCTAAATCTAAATTAATTTGAATGCACGAATGGGTGACAGTCCAATTGACCTAACTGAACAATCAGCAGGACAAAGGGCGGTGGCGAGGCCCTTTAGGCATTCAGGTTTTGTAAGACGATTGGTTTAAACTACAAGCGTAGTCAGTCCTCACTTGAGTAAACGTTTATCTCGCTAGATTTTAACTATTATTTACCTTGCTTCTTTTCTTACTCATTGATTTAGCTACTTAAAAGTATAGGTAGGTTGGCCTACTTGGTATGAAAATTACTTTTTGTTTTTTATTTTTTATACTTACTATATTATATTTTTTGACGGCCCCCACAGCCTAGTTGGCAGTGTATCTGCCTGCTACGCAGAGGGTCCCGGGTTCGATTCCCGGCCGGGGCAGACATTTGAATGATGAATTTAAATGTTTAAATGTCTGTTTCTGGGTCTGGGTGTTCTTTGTGCATGTTTCTGTGTATGTCCATGGCATCCCGATACAGGGAATCCTAGTGGGGGCTATGAGTGTGATCGTGTGTATTTAAATTGAACCCCGTAGGGGTGGAAAATCCAAAAATCCTTTCTTATCCGAAGTTTACGTCATAAAATCAACCTGTTGTCCAAATTTCATTATTCTAGCTTTTGTAGTTTAGGCTCTGCGATGATGAATCAGTCATCAGTAAGTCAGTACGAGTGTTTTATAAGTATAGATGGTTCTCAATCTGTTCTGCCCTCTTATGTTCAGCCACAGATTTGTATGTTGGGTTTATAAATCCGCTCTGCTCACAAGCTCGGTTGCATTGTTCGCGGGATTGCGTCATTTGTCACGTTTCTGCGCTGATGTTCTTGCGCAACGTACTCATGTTACTTCGTGCTTTCCACTGACAAATACTGGTTGCCTTTAATTCACGTAAGTGAATAACCCAATTTTGTGACACATTTCTCACTCGTTTTGTTACTGAAACACGGCACCCTGGTTTATTTTATACTGGCTTTGCAATAGATTCAAACCAAGAATCAAGAACTCAAGATCAAGACTTAGCCAACGGAACGGTTTCCTTGTACCCTCGCACCTTTGCTCCTATTTTCGCACTGTTTGGATGAAGGCGAGTGCTGTAGTGAACGACAGCAAATTGTAAACGTGTCATCCGCCTACCTGCGTCATGTTGTCAAGATTTATGCGTTCACTGTGCGGACGCACAAATTGGCGGGAAATCAACGACAAGACAACAGCTGCGGATATCCTATACCTGTCTACGATAGGTATATACCCACCTATCTACGCCGATTTCCAACATTCCATCAGTTATATGCAAGATTTCTAGTATCTTTTACTCAGGTTACAATATCTTTGACGATACTGTACCTTTAGGTTGCTTCAGGTACATGATGATTGTAATTGGCTGCAAATTGATTATTAATTCTTCATAACATAACAATTAAGTTTTCAGGCATTGCTTACTATTCTAATCTTACGGTTTTTCGCTTAGTTTCGGTCACCACCGTGTGTAAGTAATCCTGTGAAGTTGGTTTGAGAATGCTCATAGTATAAACTTCTCTTGCATTAAGCACTAAACTAAATTGATTTCAAAAAGGTCAAACATAACTCTACTTTTAAACAAACATTTGTTACCGGCCAGCAGCAGATACAGACGCAAGTTAGTGAATAAATCTCAGTTAATGTACAAGGGTCAAGTTCATTAATGCAGATCGCGTGTAGTCATCAGTAGGCTGTATGTCCTTACGCCCTTTGCGCTTTGATTCGCGCTATCTGCTCTTTGCTAATGCGAATGCTGCAGCGATTTGTCGCCGTCCGGCACATATCTAAACTTTGATGTAGGTACACTCGCGTGGATACGTGTTGGGTTCTGCAAAATTAAAAGTACGACGTGGGTAGCATAACAATGATTGGGTGGGTGGGTGTCTAGTCTACTAAGTTGATGCGTTCTTTATTTTCAGAGTTTTTGAACCCCTACGGCCTATTTCCATAGGCTTCCTTCTCTGCACGCTCTACTCTACATAATGGTTCCGTTTATGTAATCTACTGACAATAAAAACAACTGAAAATAAATTAATTTGAAATACCTAAGTATTTGAGTTTTACACCTGGCGTTTTATAAATTACATGGAATGAGAGTTAAGATAATTCTGAACTTTTAAAATAAAATATCTACGTATTTAAAAAAAAAAAAGTGATCTTATCTAATATCAATACGGGATTTTTATATTTTTACTTTTGAATATGTTTTCTTTCCACCAGTACTTAGCAAGTCCAGGGTTGAGTCCAACTATGTGACATTTCCTCGCATCCACAATCTAAAGGTTGGCTCAAAGCTCTCGCTCGACGCTCGCCCTCTGCTAAAGGTTACACGGTACAAATTTAATACTGACTCGACCTGGTGTGGCTGGAGAGGTAAACATTATTGCCGTTTTGTTTGTCTGCTCATTTTCATCGTTATTGTGTTGTATGTTCGGTGTTCGAGTGTGTTGGAACGGGATGTGGTGTCGATGGTAGTTTAGAAGTCTTGATTACTGATTTTGGTGCCGGTTTATCGCGGATTTATAATGCAACGTGTTAAGTTATGATTAAGATTTCAGCTTCTCTACACGAGAACTTAAGTAGGTATCTTCTTAATAAGATGCAATTTATTTGCAAGTATCCTGTGCATATAACCATTTTTTTTCTCGAAATAATAAGTTTTTTTTTATTTCATAGCTCGTTTGGATAGCCTGCATGATGATTTACAGAGCTTTATTCAACGAAACTCCCAGAATTTAGCCAGATTTTGTATATTTTCCAGGTATAAAATATTGTTGGGAGTAAAGTCCGGCGAGCGGCGCCATCGATCAAGCACGGCGCTTGTTAAACACCGTTTCTCACATCACAACAATAGCCCTCTGCAGGCATATTTCAAACCATCCCGATAGCAGCATCGGTCGGCCGATCGGCTCGCGAGCCGCGCTCTAACTCAATAAATCACCCCTATACAATATTTATTCGCCGCAAACCTTCACTATGGGTTCGCGTTGCCATTTAGCTGTTCCGAACGTGCCGCTCCAGACAGGGATAGGCCTAGTCTCCACTAGTACAAGAGGCGTCGGCGCTTGGTGCGAGTGCGAGTCGGACCGCGGCCGGTGGTAAGGGTTATGTTTACGCGAGAGGCGTACGTCGTACGACGTCATCTAGTATTGATATCTCAATAGGGAAGTCTGTAAGTGACCGCGTTAAGTTATGGCAGCAATTTTTCAAAGTCCACTGCGCTGTGAGGGCTGGTACCATTATCGGTCGGTTTAATAGCGCAGCTTTAAAGCCAATTAGTTGCAGGCACAACCACTTTAGATTGTTGTATTTAGAAATCCATTTCTTAATCAGATTTCTGATATCGGAATGTATCTACTTATACGTTTTGTGCTAGAAGGTATTCTGAGCATCTTTTCGTCAGGATCATACATTATAATAGGTATAGTATAATAGTGTGCAGGTTTACCAGACCGCTCAAGTGCTTCTAGAAGAGTTAATTCAAAGAATGTTTAAAATGCTCGCTACACGAGTAAACAAAATTCCGTTTAAAATTATCTCCAATTATAGGTTAATTCATAATTACCGTTTGCCGTACCATACGAGCATTATTAAAGCTGTAATCATAATTGGTTCTGTGGGATCTTGTTGCATACTTGATTGTAAATATCATACTGATTCGTCTTGGCTTTGCTTGGTTTTATGACCTCTATTCATTAGTTTTTATTTGTATAGAGACTATATATTCATAATTGGGGTGCAATTTTAGCTGTTGTTAATGCAGTTAGCAGGGTCAAGTTGTGGCTTTTTGCCAATCCAACCAGATAGGTATTCATGTTTATTGCGTAGGTAAATGATTTAAGATGTACAATCGTAGATAATAAATATAAATAGGTTTATAATACCTATTTTATTACAAAATTACCTTTGAATGAAACTGCCCAATGTCAGCACGTTGAGATGTTAGCAGAAATACATAAAATTGTGTTGAATACCAATCCTGACGTTGATCATGTTTAGAATAATAATTAAAGTTAATTGACATTTAATTTGACGGTAATAGATAGAGTTCCCAGAAATACGATTCATTGTAAATT
Organism: Scrobipalpa atriplicella; assembly: GCA_029255725.1. Classification (NCBI taxonomy): domain Eukaryota; kingdom Metazoa; phylum Arthropoda; class Insecta; order Lepidoptera; family Gelechiidae; genus Scrobipalpa; species Scrobipalpa atriplicella. The sequence continues at coordinate 24,450 of JARACY010000227.1, forward strand.
TAATATGACATTAGGTAGAGCTGAAATGTCATAGTATTGCAATCACATTACAACGATACTGTATACGCCTTAACAAACGGTCAAATTAGAAATTGATATGAGAGATAGCATAATGGATGGTCCGCAGTTGATTGTACAAGTCACTTATAAGGCAATTTCATAGATTTATAAGCTTCGACTCGCGCATGTGACCCGCGCGTTCGCTCCACGTCGTATAAAACTCTACATTTGACGTTTGTTCGTTATAATAACCGTTCAGTGCGGCCATGATGAAGTGATTTCTCCCTTGATCGCGGGCCGATTGGCGGTTGTTTCGATATATTAATGGGTAATAAGAGATTCTCGGGGCAAGGACGATTAAGTTGAATGTTTGTGAGTGGGATAATTTAGTGCTCGTAAGTCTGGATAGGTTACTATTAGTGGCATTAGAAGCGGCGGAGTGAGACCTCGCCGAGAAACAGCTGGTAAATGCTCGTGGTAAACTGTTTGCTTTGTGTTCTGTAATTTATCTTCATGAATCATTTATTGTATGTGGTTTACAATATGGGAGAATTGGTTAATATTACCTACTAAAAAATCTAAATTGACAGATTTTACAAAAAAGGTTTTTTAGCAGGCGGTCGTTTGAACACAGAATCACAGTTAGGTAAAATGTTGAGTTATATAGGTTTAAGTATAAGGTAAGGTTACCATTAACCTTAACTTATACTTAAACCTATATAACTCTACATTTTTCCTAACTGTGATTTTAAGTTAAAGTTTCGTCTGTAAAGTATAGTTCACGACGCAAATGTTTTGCTGTAAATTTTTGTGGGTTAAAATAAATTGTACTATTAGTTTTTGATGGTGGGCAAAGCAGGTATTTCATAACGGCGGATTAATGAGCTACATTATAATTACAAATTAAGTTAGTTGGATTAACAAGCTTAGATTGGGCGTGCTGTCAATATTATAGTGTTTATCAAATTAACACAGTACCTATCTACGACAACTGCTTTGCTTTAGCGCTTTAGTTTATCTTAAGAGTCAGTTCACACTGGGAAGCAACGCGACGCGAAGCTGCTTAAGGCAGTTTAAAAACTCTGACACCAGGATTTTATCGGTAGTTGGGTTTGGAAGGTCTATTATACGGCTGAGAGTAATAATAAGATTTCCTTTGGCAGGATTAGTCCTTAAGAACCTAAGGATTGATTTCCGAAGAACAGCCACCTCCATTTTATAGACAAGTTTTATGGGCCAAATGAAATGTTATTATTACTCTCAGCCGTATAATGCCGACTTTTTTGATTGGTCCGAAACACACACGACAAGCAGAAGTAGAAGACGATGCATAGGTAGTTATGCGTCGTGATGCGTCGCTTCCTGATATGAACTGACCCTTAATCTTGAAAAAATATTGAAAAACTAGTGTTGACTGTCTAAGGCCCGTATTTATAATCAGCTCTCAAGAGTGACAGCGAGTTTGAGTCCGTATCAGAAATGTGATTACAGTACAAAATGATCTGTCAAATCCATACTTAATATTGCTCTCAATCTTGAGATCGCTTTATAAATACGAGCCTAAATTTCGTACCAACACCATATAAACATGCTTTTGAATTTAACGGTGTTTTAATTCAGCTGTTATTTTCTAACCTATTTCTTTTTAAAAGATTTTATTTATATACATTTGAAATGTATTATTAAGTAGGTAGGTAGATTATATTGTCAATTCTCATGATTGTCATAAGGAATTATGCGTATTAATCAAAAACTACATTAACTGTTTTACTTATAATAGTTACAGTATAAATAAAATTTCGAGAGAAAGTCGTGTCCGATCAATAACATAAATCTCAACAATTCAATCGTACACATTTTTATTATTTTACTTTATCAATAAAATCTATAAGAAAATAAAAATAAGTCAAAAAAATTTAAATTTAAAAAAGTTTATAGTTGTGCTGGAAATACACCACTAAAGTGGTTAATTTTGAAAAACAGCAGGCACCTAGTCGGTAGTTATCTCAACACCACCTGGTTGGTGCAGACGATGACTGTCCGCTGCGAGTTCTCCAGTTTGTCTTTGAGCTGCAGCACCGCGTGCACCCACAGGAATTGCCCCGACCTCCGCTGTAGCCTCAGAAGATAGCACATAAGTGGTAGTTACCTTAACACCTGGTTGGTGCAGACGATGACTGGCCGCTGCGAGTTCTCCAGGTTGTCTTTGAGCTGCAGCACCGCGTGCACCCACAGGAACTGCCCCGACCTCCGCTGCAGCCTCAGAAGCGCGATGCACGACCTCTCTTGCTCCGATTGGGTTACTGCACAATATATAAACATCTTTAAGTTATGGTTAGTAAAGGGTCGCATCTTACTTTACTACAATTCTCATTTCCTTTTTGTAATTATATGAATCATGGAAATATAGGTGCATTACATACGCTCACACTATTAATTTTAAAATGACAAAATATGATTGTTTACGAAGAGAACACTCATTTAGACCTATATTTTGGCTTTGTTATATAAATAACGTATTGAAATAAAATATTTTTAAGTAAGGACGAGAAAAACATTGGAGATTGTTACAAATTCGTAGAATTATGGAAATAGGTACTAATACAGTTTTTGATATTCGTCGCTTCATTCAATTTAATATCAGTCAACTTTTTTAATTCAAGTTTTTTTTTGCCGGTTGGTACATGTAACGAGATGAAGGACACGCAAAAAATCAATTGTTACATCTTAGAAGTTAGTGTCTATAAAAACTGAACAGTGAATCAGTCCATCCGACACAATTTCGGTTAAAAAAAAGTGTAATTATGTCTTGAAATCCCAGTCCAATTTATTTATCCTCTCAGTCAGTAGGTATAATATTAGACTTATCCGAAAACCTAAATAAAATTATAACATGATATTATTATATAGTTAGTAAGTAATTATTGATAAATCTACAAACTATCTACCTCATGATGTTTTGCCTACCAATTACTAAAACTGTCTGATCGAAGGCTGAGCGTACGCATCTCCATAAAAGGTGTCAATTCTGTCCATCGCCAGTCACCTCGTCATAAATGGCTGGTGTTTGTTGTAGATTTCAACGAGATATGCCTTTACGGATCGACCGTCTGCTCACCGCGGCAAAGCAGACGCATCATTAAACGCTATTTACAATATTTACAACTATACAAACTGAAATACAGCCCTTTTGTCGGCGTTCCCAGTACATCTGCTATGAACCCAGCTGGGTATGCTTGCTATACACAATTTTATTCTCTCTGTTGCTAATAAATTAGAAAATCAAATAAGCTTTTAATGAGCTTTTCAGTTTGCCGGTTAATGAGTGCGAAGGTCCGGCGATTGTCATGTGAACAGGTCGCCATAAATATTGATGGCGTTATGGTCCGAGCTAGTAATTAAATAGCCATTCTATAGCGAGGCTGGTAGGCACCTAGGACATCCGTGTGGGGCAGACCTTCGATTATATGCAATAATTGTGATTTATTTGTGCCATTTGTATATTTATTAATTGTAAACTTCGCCGTTTAGAGATGGTATCGTAACGAGCTAGTAAATACCTCCATTAAATAAAACACATGTTATTAAATATCAGTTTGGCCATGTATAATTGACACAATATAAATAGTGTGTACGTAGCTACATAAATTATCCCCTCCCTATTTACTTAGTTATTACTGGGAGGTGTGTAACTAACTGTAGGTAGGTAGAGTAACTGCCTATACCTGTTAATGATTACATAGTAGGTAAGTATAAATAACAGGTGCATATTCGTTCCACTAGGTGGTCACGGCACTCAAGAGGGGCTATTTGCAGAACTCTTGGAACGTCTACGATCCAACCAATGAGGTTGCGGAGAGCTTGGGAGGCACCAATCAATTGAAGGTGCAACCCTATACAAGAAAAGTGTACATATTAGAGTAGACGTCTCATTTAACAAGAATTAATACCTAAGGTATGTTATTAATTCGGTAAATACATATAGGTGATGGGAAGTCGCGGCACAAAAAACTAACGAAGTGAGATTCAAAGGACGGAAAGGAAGATTCTTTACTGTCCTAATCATAGTTCTAATACATTTCAGTATCAATTACTATGTTAAAATAATAAATAATAGAGATCTTATCCAATACTAAATTGCTAATAATTACTGGAATTTTCTCAGACACGTCTTTATCAGATTGCATAGAGAAATAAATTCAAAGCAGACTGTCAGTGTTCGAATACTAATATTGTAAGTACAGGCTACACTTCACTATAGTGCAGGTACTTATAGTTCCTAGAATAAATTATTTGTTTGTAAGCCATAGGTACCTACAAAAGCTTGCGGATAAGACTTGTTAGCAAACTTTTCATACTGACTCTTTTTAAAAATTACTACATCTATACAACATGGGTACATACATGTACAGAACAAAACTCTAGTTGTAATGTGAATTGTATCTAAATTCTAAATCAAAGGTTTATCAGGCCCAAGTTTGTAGGAAATGGTAGAGTTAGGAAAGCTACCGCACCTGGCTGTTGAATTGTTAACTTTAATTTAAGGTTTAATGTTGATGGATTTATTGCATGACAGAATTATAAATAAAGGACCAACTGCAAATCATTTCTAGAGAATTTTGAAAGACCCATTCTCAGAAACTACGTAGCACAAATTGCTAGGTACGGAATAGAGAAAATGAACAATAATTTCAATGATTCCTGCAATCTAGTAAGTATGCGTATGATCCGCATAGGTCGTCATCCGTCCTTGTCATGTTCGATTCGATAATCGAATCATTCGAATGACTACGATCGCATTATGAGGTCGCTCGACTATTCTTCTATAAGAATCGTCATCGAATAGTGTACTTTATGTCGATGCGTGAAGTTAATAATTTGACATTTTGAACCGAGAGTGCACGTTGGCTGAGGAGCCATGCTGACGAGTAATGAGGGTTAATGCTAGCCGGCTATTTGTGCAATCTCAACTGTTGGTTTTAGACTCGAGAACAGATTGACGACTGCTATGATTGTGGTCGGGACGGCTAACTGCCTGCACGTTTATCTTCCCGTACTTATTTTACTTATGTGTATTTGCTGAAGTGGGTTTGGTTTGATTTGCGACTTGTATTTTGTGAGGTCTGCCTACGCGCAACTTGAAATTAATGCAAATGATATGGATGTAAATTGAAACAATTAATTATCCGTCATTCCGACTCTTTGGTCTGGCGAGAAATCTTTATGTCAGATTATAAAGTCAATTTACAACCGTTTCTCAATGTTTTTGTATTTCACAAATAGGCTTGATACGATTCCGGTAAGTGCAAGAGCGAGATCATAATTTCTCCAATACAACACGAAGCACGTGGGAAAACTAACACTGCTTCTTGTCTGTTAACATCACGTATGCAACCTCTTTGTCACCTGTCACTAACGCGAGAGTAGAGCTTCTTCGCGAAACCCCGCAAACACCGTTGGAAAGTGTTCCAATTTAAGGTCTACCTGAGGTACCATAGTTTCTGTGAAGCGTTAAGTCACGAGTCCTTGTGCTTTCGGAATTATATATCTCGCGTTTGAGGTATAAAGTTTAAAATTGTTTGTTTATGGTTTGACAGTTTAGCTGAGTTCTCGATTTACTCGATTTTAATCGCTCACGTAGCGGGGTCTAAAGCGCTCACATACGCGCGTCACGCGCGGTCGAGGGTCGCAGAAGCGCGCGGTTGCGACTGCGTCAACCCCCGACTTTCTCTCAGACGTGTAAGGTTGACGTGTGTGGATCGGATGGCTAAATGCTTCTATTATTGTCGTGGTTATCGAGGATGATCGTGAGATCTGTTTCGTAATGGCGATTGCCACACTTCGTCATGGCCGGCGGCGCTACCGATATTTTCTTCTTTCAGTACTCACTTTTGTGTTGTTTTCTTACGCATTCGCTTCCACACCTAAAGAAGCTGTGTAGTTACGGATGTTTACAGAAAAATATATGAAATTTGGGTATAAGAGGCAATAAAGTAATTTTACAGTAATACAACAATAAGTTTACCTCAACAAATGGGTTTTAAAGCAGCCGATGGTGCTGATAGCCGGAACATTTGCGGAGTGTTACCATTTTCACAATACGCTTATTATACTTAGTTTATGATATTGAAATGTTAAACTCGAGCAAGCTGTTCATTGTGGGAATGTAAATTAGTTGTGCTGAGAAGATTGACCGTGAAAATGCTATTCAATAGAAGGAGAAGGGACTGTATAAGATTTGTTTCACTTGCATTGCAATTAACTGACATTCTTATAGAATATCAGTACTTTGTTTAGGTACATACTTATTTAAAAGCGAGTTAGTACACTGATCGTAACTGTTATTTACTAATTAGAAACAAGTAGGCTGTACAATTTATAAGGATGCATGTTTACTTACTCAGACGGTGCTTGTTCTGAGCCTCCTTGCAGCAGTCAGGATGCAGCAGGTGGTACCAGCTGACGCCGTGCAGCGACGCTCGCTCCCAGCCCAGGTGCCACTCGCTACTGGACGGAAAAACAACCATTACTCTTCAAGTTTCGCTCTGTAGCATGCGGCTAGGGCGGCTATAAATATATCGCATCTATCTGTCAAATCTTTATACAATATGACAGATAGGATATAATAAAAGATGGCTATAATACCGCGGCCTTATCGCACTTGCATGCTACGAGGGCAGGCTGTAAAACATACAAGAATAGAAAAAAGCGTTAGAGAGCGCCATCGACTTCTTCTAATCTGTAAAAACATAGCACTGTGTAGTACATTAGATTTATTGTGACCTATATATTTTCCACATTCAAAATTATTTCTTACAGAAAAGAAAGCCGATAATTGCATATCAAAACTAAATCAAATTTTTCTATGAGTCTGTCTGTCTGTCTATTGTGGCCACAAGGCCTTTGCTTGATTGATCGATGAGATGACCCCATCAGATATTTGTTTTGCGGATGTCAAGATCATTTTAATTACGTTTGTATAATGATAAATGAATTGTATTAGTTTTATATCGGTATAAAAGGAAGGTTAAGTAGGTACATGTTTTAATCTGTGTGTATTATTATAGAAGATATTAAAAATATTTAAGTTTCATTCTAGCATCATAGTAGGCGATAGTATATCAACTATCATAATTATCATATATACCTACTTAGCCCTAAATGACTGAAATATGAATAGAAATATTCTTCTTCTTTGGGTTATGTCGGTAAATAAGTCATAAATCTAGGTACCTACTCCTGTTGTTTTTAAGAAGCATCAATATAATTACATCAATAGTTATTTAACAAAGATCAATTACCAACCTAATTGTCAAACTCAGTAGTAATTTATTTGACATACTATATACCTGGTGAATACAAGGTTTAACCAAATTTATTTTATGTATTTATTCCACTTTTCAATTTGGGGTTCGCCATTCAAATCACAGAATTACAGAACAAGATACCTTGAGCTAGAGAAGTTAAATGTAATCTTGTAAAGTATCTGTTCTTGAAAAAAAAGAAAATTAAACATCCTTGGGTCAACTTACATCACATAATCATAATCATAAAATTTATTTGCTTTCACGTGTATTGTATTGTATTGCAATTTAGGCGATGGGCTGACAACCTGTCACTATAGCAATATACATAATCACATGTAATGTACCCTCAAAACTTGTTAGTCGTGGCGGAATGACCTTCATTTAGGTAGTTTTTGCTCTGCCTACCCCAATAGGGATAAAGGCGTGATTTTATGTATGTATGTATATCTTTAGGTATGTCAAGAAAGAAGCGATAGTAAGTAAATTGGATAAAACTGAAGTCTGTCAGTTAAAAGTGTCGCAATAGAAAATTAGCTACTGTATTTTGAATGATGATTTTGCAAGCGGTAATTCCGACGATCACACTGCAGTAGTGCCGGGGACTTGCCTGTATTATTTACAGTCAGCGGTTTGCTTTACCCCTTCAATTCCGCCAGGCAACAAAAGAATTCAAATCGTCGACGCTATTGCGAAAGGAATGTCTTGGCATTTTTTATCAGCAGTGCGAACTGACTGTAGGAGGTCAAACAGATTTAAAAATATTAAAAAAACAATCGCGATTTATAAGTAGCGTCAAAATGATTATTGTACAGATTTTTGTCTACAATGTAACATTCAATTGTTTTAGGATTTATTTATAACCATACATAAGCCTGGCGACCCATGACCCACTTTGTAAAAAAAGAAACTGTTAACTTCAAGTATCATCGATAGCTATAAGACAAATATTAGCTCTACCTACCTGAATCACTTAGTAGTTTTTATTTGTTTTAAAAACGTAAATAGTTATTGAATCAGTGGCTACTAAATTAAAAAATATTGGCCAATGATATTACAGTAGTTAATAAAAATATATGCAAGGTTAAATTGTTGGAATTTATTTGCAAACGTGTAGTAATTAAGACGATCGATTCAGTATTACAACAAAATCGGTACATAATAATATCAATTTCGGAGTGGAAAATAATAACTGAATAAAGCATATACCTATCTATAGGTACCTAATTTAATTACCTACACAAGTAAACGTGAAAAAGCTTCAGTACATTTGCCTTACTTGAATAAGAAAGAGGCCGCACAAAAATGTGTTACCAAATTTAATATAATTATTTTAAAATGATAACAGATTTAAGTACTAGTTAACCGATTCGTGAAGCTTTAGGTACTTATTGCAAGTATAGTCTTTCAAGTACGTAGCCATAGCTTAATTTAATCAATTTTCGTAGATTGCATTAGCATGCTCTTATCAACGCAATCACGCACACGTTTGCTCAGACTTAGTCTGTACGCAAAATAAATAGGTTCAGTACACAGAAGGTAGTACGGGAGCCAGCCCTATTATTGTATGCAAAGCTGGCAGCCCCGGCGTCGCTTCCGAGCGGCTGGCACGTCTGTTTACATTCGAAATCGATGTCGCTCCAGAGGTGCGGCACCGAGCATTATTTTAGATCCGTCTATGATACATCGTTCACAAGAGACTACTATGTTGAACATGCACTGGAAATGGTAAACATGTTGGAGCAAAATACTGCTCCGGCGACGTGATAGACTCGCCCTAGAGTAAATAGTGTTCTGTGGTGATAGAGCTGGAACTCCTCCTATGCGTCTGCTTGATATTTGCAGTGCTAGACAATTTAAGAGTATCAATTGCGAAGAGTCTCTACCTATCCCTACAGACTGTACCTATTTATTAAGTTGGTCAATGAAGACTGGCAGCTTCCTGGACGTAGCCGTCACTTTTCGTTAACGCTGATAGCGTGTTGAACTCTATCTTCTATTCAAATACATACTTACAATTTTTTATAGTCGAATAGTTTTAATAGTGAAATACATACGTTGTCCTGCTGACTCTACAAAGCTACGAACAACAAGTGACATGACAGCTCATCTGACCACCCTACTTACCATTGCATGTTATTTCAACTCGTCTTATTATTTCGTGCCATTGAGCCAGCGGCGGTGACGCGCACATGAATATGAAATGTCTTCAATAGAGATGTTGTCATACATCTACCTTTGATGGACAGTAGCTGTCTGAGACAGTTAAGCATCAATAACTCTTGTTTATTGTTTACGCAAAACCTTGAACCAATGTAGGGAATAGGAGCTCGGATTTGCATAAGGAAGTTGGTGCAGATTTAAAGTAAACGACAGGATAAATAGTTAGATACTTCATCCATGAAAGCATGGTTTTCGTGCATACTGCCAGGAACACTTACTTAGCGTCGATGTGCAGTATCTTCATGTCCATGGCGTGAACGGTGGTGAACACGTTGGTAGCGCCGTGCACGACACACTCGCGCGTCTCGGGCATGGCCAGCGGAGTGCACACCGCCAGGAACACCGGCTCGTTGCGGCTGCACAGCGGCAGGTACGATACGTAGTGCCCCCTTACTAGCACCACCTGTGACAAAAATAGTTACTACGTCAAAACATATATATATAATATGTTCTAATACAACTCACCAACTCTAAGGTGTGCATTGAATTGCTATAACATATTGGAACCTTACAATTTATCGGTAACATTTTTGTAAAATCATACTTAGTTTATCTCTACTTAAGTGGCTCGGATTATAACTATGACGTGGTTTCATAGTGCTCAAATCTAGACAAAGCTTTATTAAAGGACTACTTGAACAATTACATTGGCCCGCCGTCATCGCAATGCACAGATCAAGGTCAGCCCACGTCGAACGATAACTAAAATGGTTTTTTATTCCATTTGACACTGTCTGTGTTGAACTTTGGCCTAATATAGTTACGGCTTCAAAGGCGGCTTGTAGGCGTGGCGCTTTGACATTCTTTAAAGTTTTAACAACAATAGACAGATAAGAGTGTTCGACACAATAGTTCACAGTTCAGTTGAGCCGCTCACCGCGAGCTGCGTCGGCGCAGAGCAATCTTCGATCCGGATCCGTGCGGCCTTGGTCGATATATTTTATTGTATTGAACGAGTTCGTATTCATAGTTGCGAGCTCAGTCTGTTGCATCCGCATTTTAGACTGTAAAAGTGATGAAGTCATACGTCGAGTAAATAATTTTTTGCAAAGAAGTAGGTTTAGCTCCACCTATGATTATAATAATAGTAAGAATCTAACAGGATAATGGCCTCAATTCACGCCGTCCAGTTACTAATTCTAATTCTTAGTAGCGCTGTCACTTTCTTAACTTTGACATAAGAACAGGATAGCAAACAAATACGTGAGTTTGACATTTCTTATCTGACATAAGACTGCTTAAATTAATTAAAATTAGTGAGCACGCTCTATGGTCATTCCTTATTTAAAGCGCCGTACGTCAAATTAAGAATGTCAAAGTCACGTGTTTGTTTGCTATCCTGTTCTTATGTCAAATTTAAGAAAGTGACAGCGCTACTAAGAATTAGAATTAGTAATAGTGCGTCCTGAATTAACACCAATATGTAGGACCAGGACCACTAGGTATATAAAGTAAAATATATTTTATGCAATTTATTGTACTTAATTATTTATTTACTACATTTTCTAGTAGGTAGGTGTTGTCTCATCGGTTATGCTTCCTAGTTAAGGTTGAACTTATTCAGTTCCAATATAGTGAGGACAAAGTTAAATGAACAAGCTAGGCTTAAAGTCTAGCGAACTACCTATAATGCAGTTATTAAACTTACCGAGTGACGTGGGACCGGCGCACGTGTTACTTTACGAGCAAAAGTTATGTATTTTGACGTTCAATGATGCAAATACAAGGTGAATAAAGTATTTAAAAATTATCTGTTTTTTCCACCGGATAAATTTTAATCAATTTTACCTACTACAATAAGTTATAATAATTTGCGCTCTACCATAAACGAGTACGGTCTACAATACTGAAAAATTATCATTAGGTGGCAAAGTTTCAAATTCTACAAGCTTATATTTTATTAAAAAAAATATATATCCTAAAACAAAAATAATATTAAGGTAAGATACGCTTTGATGACCTCTAAGTTGCGGAACTTCAGCTTTAGAGACAAAAGAGACAATTGTTAACGTTACTTAAATGTCGCATAAACAAATAGGTATGATTATAAATATGATTCTATCCTGTATTTTAGATTTACGGTTAAGTATATCTAGTTACAAACTAAAACTTGTTAAGTCCGACACGTGTTCACAGGAAATTTATGAAACAGGACAGTTTTATAAATTTGCATAAATTAGAACTTTACACACTGATTTAAAAGTTATAGGTGCGGTGCAGATTTAGGCCCGGACTTGACTATGAATACGGCCGAAAATAATAAGCCACGGAAAGGCATTATGCAGTTGAATAAAAAGTTTAATCTAGAGTGTTTAACAAGTAGGTACAGTCGTGTTATTCGCTAACTGAAACTCACCCAAAAAAATTGGGTGGGTTCAGTAAACTGATAATTTTCTGGGTTCCGTAGACGAAACTTAAAATAAGGTATTTCGTTCAATACCTATATACAAAGACAAATCCACTAATATTTTCTAAAAAATGATAAGAAGAAACTTGCTTAAAGTTTTTCTAAGAATTGTAATAATTTGTTTTGTAATTTTAACATTTTTCCAATACAAATTCGTAAGGCGATAGATATACCGGACACGGAACGTTTTATTTATATCACAAAAGAATGACCGATATACGTATCACCGACATACGTAAGGCTATACTACCCCATGGAAAGGAGAAAGCGAGAATCGAAGTAGGTAACACTATTAATCACTATTGCCTTTTAATTACACATAGGTAATTAGGTAGGTACGTTTTAATAAGGATATTCTCCAGGATTTCGAGTTCTAAGTAGGTACTAAAATTAGCGTAGCGCTTTTGATTACAGATGGTTAAGTTGCCTTAACTTGGTTTTTTTGTGTTAAATATTTTTATTACTTATAAATCTGTCAAATTGATGTACATTAAGCTTTTGCTCAGTTCAAACTTCAAACCTGTTTTATACAAAAAAATTTGATAATTATGACGCTTTTGCTCGATACTTAAACTATGACCATACTAATCTAACGTACCTACAGGGCCACGTCAGCGGCGGGCGATCAATCGTGTCTTATTATCTGTTACGTACATTTGAACCCGAATCCATCAGCACAGAAACCTTGTCATGAGTGAGGGGAACAATGAACCACTTTCTAACCTAAAGATAAACATTTAACTCATGACGGCGCGTGACCCGACTTATGTCCGCTGCCCACTATACCTCTGGCCCTAGCAATGGCTTGACATACCGGTAGCTGTAGTTTTCACCTAAGGTCAAATTACTGTGGTCGTGACGCAGGATATGATAAAAGCTATTGAGATGTCAGCTCGTGCAATAGTTCGGATTTGACAACGTACGCGTGCCTTGCAGCTGTTGTGGTCAGACTTGTGTAGGCTGACTCGAGAGATTAAAAGTCATATTCGTTTTGCAACTGAGTGAATTGGTAGGAACTCAACTAGCACAACAAATGATTTAACGGAACTACAGAAACACGTGAAAAAAAAGCGTAACCGAAGAGTTAGTTTTAAAGGCGAACTTTACGTCTAAAAGTCTGGTCAGCATAGTCACGTTCCGACGAGTATAAGTCACGAATTGTTACGTCAGGACACACCTCTCGAGTGTGTTGAAGAGTTTTTTTCTGAGGGTATCCTTTATAACGGTTATGGAGTTTAGTGGCCTGTGCGCACGCGCCGCCTGATCACGACGTCAGCTTTCCAACCGATCGGTCGTCGTGTTGGAGTCCGACGAGGTCCTTTTTTTATAGTAACGAGAATTGCTCGCTAACAGTGTGTGTATTTATTTTGTAACTAAAAATGTTTATCCTTATAAAAGATTTTGAAATTAACGTTCCAATTTAAGCCAACCTGTCGCATATTGCATGTACTTAACATACATACATAAAATCACGCCTTTATCCCAAAGGGGGTAGGCAGAGCAAAAACAACCTAAACATAGGTTGTTCCGCCACGTCTGACAAGTTTCGAGGGCTAATACAGATGATGATTATGTATATTGATATAGTGACGGGTTGTCAGCCCATCGCCTAAATTGCAATACACTGAAACCCTCGATTCCCTTAGCTGATTTTTACAGCATGCACGGGAGGAGATGCAGCTGGCACATTCTATGTTTTTCTATCACTTCCAGTCCAGCATGGAAGTTACTTAACATCTTTTATATATTGCTTTGCATTTCACTTCATACTTAGAATTCCTATGTAAGCTCTTCTAAGTCTATACTCATAGTATGGAGCTAATCTAGACGGCCATTAAGACCATTTACCTAATTAAGCAGCATGTACAGAGTGAGTGAATTTGGCTGCATCGGACACGCGTGGCCCACTGGCTCCCACTGGCCACCCGTGGTCACGACGCCATGGCCGGCGGCACACGGCACGACACCGGCACGCGCCGTGTCGCCGTGACGTCACCGCACTAACCACTCCACACGAAGGGTCGATCTATCACACTCCATATTGTATTCGTTCGGCGTGTTTGAAGAAGCCTACATGGGTATGTAGGCTTCTTCAAACACGCCGAACGATAGCCGAAGAGGGTTCTTCTGCCGGTACGCAACACCTGCGCTTAATGTTTTGAATGTTGTGTTTGTTTTTTTTTGGTGTTATAGTATATGATTTACAATGGGGTCGTTAGGTAGGTAAGTGGTTTGATTGATTTTACATAAGGAAATGTCTTTGTGGACGTAGGTTTTTTGTAGATGAATCTAAAACGAAAAAAAAAAAACTGTAACATGATAGGGTGTTAATTATGTTAAAATAGGTCATATTGCATCTGTGAGCGTGAGAGTGAAATTTACTGTTACAATAGTGCCGAATTGGAGAGTTAAATTTGCTAATTCAATATTGCAATTCCTCACTTTATCATTATTTACATATTTAAAAAAAAACTGTCAGCTCAATCTTAAAATTCAAAACAAACATAGTATTTAATTTGCCACCCGTAACACAGACGGTCACACGTTCTCACAATAGTATACAGTATGCAAATAATACATCTTAATATAGAGAGCAGTGGCTCGCAGTTTTGTTATTACAATCAGATACATTTACATTTCATAAATAAATGCATCTCTCGGCCCTAACGACGACGCCACACTGTACGTTTTTGCCGCACATATAGTGAGTGGCTTAATTTAAATAACCTGGCCCGCTTGCCCGACAGTCGACGTTTGTAGTGTGAATTTCAGATGCTCATACTCTACCCTCATTTTATTTTGCACAGACTTTATTTTACATACTGCTCTATCGACTCGCACGCAGCCGATACTCGTACGAAACTACGATGGCGAAGGCTGAATAATTCTACAGCTCTGTATAATCTCGACTACACTGCGGTGTGCCTATCATAGAAAGTCGTCCATATAAGATCAATTTCCTTTATCTTCCTATATTATATTTAAAAAACTTATTTAAAAGTAATTAAAATTTCATAATACGTTTATCAATTGCAAAAGAAGGCACTACTTTATTTAATAACTTTGACCGGCTGGTCATGACTCTAGTCGTAAACTAAAGCTTTCTACCCATTGATTGACGGATGCAATATATCGATCTCGATTATTAATTCACTCATGAGCAGTTAGATTTACTCAGAAGCGGTTCAAAGTTCATCGTTTACGTAAGGCACCGAAGAAAGATTAAATGGGGAAATCATAACCTAAAAATTACTAGGTCTATTATACGTCATAATCATAACACCATCGGCAATGGTCGGCGAAGCTTCACGTATCATACTCAAACATCAATTTCATATATTAGCGGCAATATCAATTACAAAGGGAAATTTGAATGTAACATAAATCGAATTAATCTATTGAGCAAAAAGTTATACAGAGAGACATATCATTTGTTCATGTTCTCACGGGCACTATAAAAATCGAGTACCAATCATTACACAGAACCTCTCGAACTGACACGTAGGTATATTAATTCCAATAATGACCATCCGAATGAGGCTTCTTTCGTCACAGAGCGTATAGAAAACATCAAATACATATAATTAGAGGCATCTATAAACTACGGTAATTGTGAATCGTCTTCTTTAATTACGAAGGCCGTTATCGAAGGTTGTGAGCTGGAATAGCGAGTTGGGAAATATATATTTATTTTATTTGAAGGTGATGTGATCAATCAACAGGGCATTTATATAAAGTTTCGATAGGTCTTGTTGCAAGGGCGGTGGCGGCAGGCTGGTGTCACGATGTCAAGCTGTCAGGGCGAAGGTTGTCTCGCCGATATATTCCAATAAACATGTTTCCGTCAGACAAGTCACGTTGGAATCCAGCAAGTTAATAAAGAAATTATAGAGGCAGGTAATAGACAGCTAGATAGGTATACCGCTATCACATTCTTAATCCAGAATAGCTGTATGAAATACAGAATGGTTCAAATTTACAAAAGTAGCGTTGAGCGCATTGCACTCTACCTTATTCAATCTCTTTTCTAGATCTAGTGCAAAGCAATCCTTGAACATTTCCCCAACCACGACTGCTAATTGTTTACTAGAAGATTCCACTATTAATATGAAATCAGGAGTAGGTAAAGACAAAAATTACAGAAAAAGAAACTATTGATTATAAGATGATATAAAAGATCCATCTGCAGCACGGGTTTAAGAATGTAAGAAGACATTCCTAAATCCATGATTTGCAGTATAAAGTATTGGAATTTCACGTATGATCATATTGTGTTTGTATAGTGTGTAAGAATGTCTTGGAAGAATGTGCATTGCGCATCGCTGGCCACAACAATATTGTCAATTTAACAAAATGTTGAATAGAGTCTTTGTGCGATATTAAAAGATCGATGACGAACGGTGAATGCGTTGTTAATACTACTATCGACCTTTCGTTTAAACACTTTTTATTTACTGTAGGCCAAGTTTATAGTGACTTAACAAAGGTGTAACTAACCATCGTATTTATTAGGCATGACTCATCTTCACAAAAAAGATGTAGATTGTATTCTTTGAAATGTGTTCTTTGCAATCATTTAACTATTCGCGATAAATTTTGGTGGTAAATCATAGGAATTTACCTGGTTCCCGACGTTTCAACAATGTTTCAATTGTCGTGGTCGCGGGTCGATTGAAGATCCAGCGAGAAGTCATCAGGGCGGTGGGCAGCTAGATGTTACACTACCCACATATTGTCTTAATAATTTTTATTGTTTGTAAACACTAGGCGACCGGCACACGATATGTCCGATGATAAATAGCGCACTCTTATCTTGTCTATTACCGGGTTATATTTATTTATTTAAAAAGTTATATTTATCTTTGCAATTTTGAAGGTCTAGTAGCATATTCGGATGTTGCTGCAGCATCGCCTGGACTTGTTTAAGTTTTTACGATTACGATCCTACGATTCTTATATTCACATTTTAAAAAGCAGAAATAATACCAACGCCAAGGAAAGATATGTTCAGTTACTTTGATTTAATTTTAATTTTACGAGTACCTAAACCCATAAAATAATGTCTTATATAGGTATTAATTGATTACAATTTAATTATTTCTAACAGAAGTAAATTTTAATTTTGCTGTGCGCACTTTTGAATTACTATATCTTCGTATTATTTAGTTCTGTCCAGGTTTTTTTGCGCATATTCCATAATCGTCAGGTTCAGTGCTGGATATAAAAGCTTACTTTCGCTTAAACTAAAATTGTTAAAAAGAAGCAACTGCTAGATCTAAGTAGGTATATCTTCCAGAAATTCTCAGGACCATTTTATTAGCCTCTAGGATTTGCCGGTTTAGATTAATTGATGTGCAGTAATGTAAAAATATTCAATTTCGCGCCAATTTTAATTTGACGCATTAAAGTGTCCTAATACCTACTTGTAAATTCTTCAGTCCATGACGCAAGAAGGTATTCCATTATTTTCGCGGATCTATACATAGTCTATATGTTAGAATTGGTATGTCCACGGTGCGATTGCAAGGAATGTTTTGCTCTTAGAAATGATCTAAGCCATTATTATAATGTGGAATAAGGTTAGAATAGAACACTGGAACCGATCGGTACGGTGCGCAGAACAATCGGGCGCGAGCGTGGAATCTTCGGAATTTCAACACCAAGTAATTACAGTCATTTACTTGACAACTTTGACAGTATTATGCATCAGAGTCCTAATGCGTGTAATTGCAACTAGGAAAATTGATAAATATTGGGCGCTTTTCCACTAGACGGCACGTCAACGGCAACGGCGACGGCACGGCGACGATCACGTGACAATATCTATGGGAATCGATGACATGCCGTGACGGTGCCGTGCCGTCAAGTGGAAAAGCGTGTCATATAATTTCATTGATTTTCATACATTATCTCACCTACGATATCGTCGACGGTATCGTGCCGTCACCGTTGCCGTTGACGTGCCGTCTAGTGGAAAAGCGCCCATTAGATATACACAAGACTGATCCGGTTGAAATGTAGGAGCGAAGTTACTAGTACTGGACCATAAGAATTAATAATATTTTCCGACGGTAAAATTTTGTTTAGCTGTACTGTACTGTGATAGTATATTGTAGAATTAGTGGAGTATTCATACATTACCTGCCTTTGCGCATACCTACAAAAATTCAAATGAAGTTGAAGTTTATTTAAAATCTTAATAAGAATAACGCATTCCGATAAATACGAAAATTCGGATGTTTGAATGTTTATAACTTATCACTCGTTGATTACAGGACAGATTGGGATAAAAATTGGCACACATGTACCTAGGTAAGTTAAGTCATGGATTAGTACCTATACATAGTGTATATTTTATTGCGGGGCAACTCATTTAACGCTGGTGAAAACGCGGGCGGAATGCTAGTCTATTATAAACAACACCACCATTATAAATATACAACAGATTTATATTCTAGCTGTACAGTATTACAAGGTTCATTTTAAATAGTTGCCTAAGCTTCTTTTGTCATTGTGCGCGTAATGATGCTCGGTGTTCGATGTTTTGTCTCGTGGAATGCGCTACGATTTAACGTTATACTGGACTAGTTGGTATGTGGTGCCACTCAGAAACGGATCGTACGGAGAATTAACCTAGTGCCTTTATTAATTTTGAAGTGAAACTTCTTTAGGCGCGTTGAGAGTAAAATTTCAAGGTCGCGTCACGGGCAAACGGGTTTGGATTGTCCCGTTTGTCCCGTTACGATGTCAGAAATGTCAAAGAAGTTTTACTTCTGACACGGGTGCTCGGCACACACGCTCTTTTTTTTATTTACGATAGCTTAGTTTTAGATGTAGTGTAGTGGATAGGGCTGCTGCCTCCTATGCAGAAGGTCTTGTTCAAACCTCCCACGTACCAATGTGTTTTTCGATTTCTGAATTCTATATGCAGGTATGTATTCGGCGCTTTTAACGTTAAAAGAAAATATCGCGAGGAAACCTGCACACGCCTACGTAGAAATTCAAAGGTTGTGTGTTAAGTCGATCCATCCGTACAAGGCCCGATCGCTCTATTCAGGGTAGACACGAGCCCCTCGGTGGGGATGAATGTGTGTGATGGTGTGGATGAGCTGATGATGATGATAATAGTTCTAGACCAGTGTTGATCGAGGCAGAGTCGATGATGTCGTCAAATCTGATCTCATAAGAGACAAGTCACTATAAAACCAAAATATAAAATAAAATACTTAACAGTTTTATTGTGATTGATAGTTTTGGCGACTGTACTCCATATCATAGGGCGAACTCTAATGAGAGTCAAATTTTAAACAATAATTGATGAGTGGAAAGGCTCTGTTGTGATTTATTGCACTGTGAGTGGTATTGCATTTTTCATTGTTACTGGCAACACCCGATTCTTATCAACATCTATTCTAAATTGTAACAAGGTGTCTGTTATGTCGATGGTATTCAAAAGTAAAACGATTATAGTAACTAGGACTAGGTATTATGATTAATAGTATTTACCTACACTCATGTCGTAAAGTCGGTAATACCTAATTAAAAACAGTTGGTTATTGACATACTTTTCCATACACTTCCACCACCCGTGAATGGTAATGAACATTCCCTACTATACTACATTTACGCGAAGAATATTCTTGAAGTTGTATGCAAGAAATGACAGTTTTTATGAATGAACGCACTTTAGTTGTGCGCGAATGTTAATTTCTTAATTTTTTAGCCAAATGCTGGTTTATTTTGCCAACTTTTGCGTATTACGGAACGATTACACCCGCTAAATGAGCCGCTAAAGCAAAGATTGCACAGACAGTGCATGCGCGCCGCGCAACCGCGCATGCGCGGAGCGGTTTTTGCAGATATTAAATGTTCGCGCCATAATATTTTGTTTGTTCGGACCAAGTCCCATGGATGTGTAAATAAGTATTACTTTCAGCAACTGTTCTATACAGAATTTGAATACCTATTACAATAAACAGTGATTTCATACTATTTTTGTCTTTAATTTTAACTGATTGAATGACCTATTTATGAAATGGAAATTAAAATTGGAAACGAGCGATATGAAAAATAACTTTTTATGATCTGTCTGGATCTGTCAGCTAAATCAGGAGACCCCCGTTATTACGTGTGTAGGTAACTAATAGAAAGTTCTTCGGTGACAAAGCTCATGAGGCCAAAATTGAAAATCGTAGCTCTATCGACGAGGGAGTTTCAGAAGCTATCATTCAACTGCATCATAATTGAATTGTGTATAATGCAAAATTCAAGCAGTAATCTGTGGTAAAGAGTTATTGATTTGATTTTGATTGGTGGGAACGTCTGCGGTATAGAGTCTCTTAATTTATAGGTACCTATGTAAATTAAATACCTATAGATAGTAGCTATGTATACAGACAATAAGACGAATGCACTTGTTTACACTTCCACGTGTTTCCATTCCAGTTATGTGGAATAATACCTACTTCTGATCTGAATAATTGCATGTAATACAGTCAGGACGAGTAGTCATATTTCTCTATTGATAGGTGGGTACCTACTTATCTAAACCTACTCTTTATCTTGACTTTACTGCTTATTATAGTACCTACCTAGAGTATCTATAATTTAATTATACCTACGCTTATCACTGGTTGATCACAGAGGCTAAGAGGTAGCAGACGTAAAAAAACCATTATTAATTTAATTTTTAGGTATAAACTTATTTTTTTACTTAGCTTGACATGGACATGTTATCATAGCTCTTTGCCTTCCCATATCATGGGAGAAACAAAAAAAAACGGCAGTTCGTGGCGCGGTGGCGCGTAGGTGTAAGTGTCATATGTAAACAACATGGACTTGTAAACAAACATCGAATTATTAAGTTTTAAAACATTTTCAGCTATGCAACTCGTATCCATGAGAATGTGTTTATTTTCCTTATTTCTTCTATCGTCGACGAGCGGCACAATTGATATGACCATAGAACAGTTTGAGTACATAGCCAGCCAACTCACGGAAACAGAATGTCAACGACTCATCGCTTCTATAAACTTGCTTCTAAAATGGAACATTGGCGACGAAAAATGGGAGGGCAGAGGCAAGACTCACGCGGAAGTCCAACGGAGATTACGTCAGATACGGAAAAACAAGTCTGGCTGACTGGCTGGGTCTTTCACCAGCTGGCTAGAGATATCAACGAAACATTACTAAATAAAGAACACTTTGAAATCACAGTAGAGACGTACAATTTGAAACTGTTTAAAGAAAGCGGACCTCCCGAGCAGGTGATCCTGTGGGTTGTATTTGAATTCGTAATGTGGATCTAAGAAGGTTTACTCCTAACTTTGCTAGTTCTCTACTTTCGGATAATCTACTTGACTTCTAAGACTGTACCGAGAATGCGGTAACGGGAAGAGATGAGAAGCCTGTTGGATGACCATGTTCTTATAGCCGTGGAAGAAAAAAGATAACGAAGATTAATTGTTAACTTGAGTATGAAAATTATTCTACCTTACTACAGTCTAGAATGATGTACCTACTAAGCAGCTAATTGATTTGCTTCCTGTACTGTACCTATACAGCCAGAGAATAGTGTTTAATTTAATTCTTCTTCTGTCGTATGGGTGTCAAGTCTATCGACTCACTGAACCCTGATGTCAGAGTTTTTAAACCGCCTAATAGCACAGCTAATAGGCCTCTGACATGGTTTGTGTAACGACCACTATCAATGACAGCGCCCGGTACCGACGGCTTAACGTGCCCTTTCGAAGCACGGAATCCTTTTTCTTCTCGGACAATCAGGTGATTCAGCCTGCAATGTCCTAACCAAACTGGGGAAATCTCACAAAATTATAAATTAACAAATATCAACTTTGTGTTCCCCCTGGGAATCGAACCCAGGACCTCCGGATCGAGAACCCATGGCTCAGACCACTAGACCACGGAGGCAGTTTTAATTTAATAGCAATAATAGATACACTTTGAATAAATAATATTACCTATCTATCTTTTTTTCTGCAGCACATAAATAGATTTAAAAAGGAAATGCGAGTACATGTAATAATATTTTTAATGAGATATATATTAATATATATTTTTAGGCAGATTATTATTTTATTTTCAAGTATTATAATTTTATCAGTATTCCTATTTCATAATCTCTCCTATAGTCTTTGAGAAGCACTGGTGTAGGTCAAGAGGGGCTACAGAGTTCGCTCAGGCTGTCCACTAACAAGGCGCATGTGTGTGTGTGTGTGGCTGGGTGCGCGCGCGCAGGCCGCTTGCGCTGCGCAGGCGCACGCAGCCATCGCGCGTGTCATCGCGCGCGCTCGATAAGCCTCATTAGCGACCGTCCTTCTTAACTTCATCAACTGATACCGGACTCAACTGCCCTTAAGGCCTACTGCTTCACTTGTCCCTTTTGAAAAAGGACAGGAGAAAAGATAAAAATAAATACTCATGTTCAAATAGAGTAAATTTTATTGTTTCTCATATTCCTCAGGTGTAGGACTTTATTAGGAATTATTGGGGTTACCTATTCTTCATTTCCATCAAGTGTACTACTACCGGTAAAAATCGATCGAACAAATCAGAATTCAGGCAAGTTTTGGTAATGTTTCAATTTTCATTATACCCAAATAAGTATGTTAAGTTTATCTTCAATCTGGAGTAGGTAATGTAGCGCAAAAGCTTTTTACTTAGATATTGCTGCTGATTCGGTATAAGACACGACTTAACTAAAATTGGTGCAGCCGCTTACTGTACTATCATGATAGAAAATTATAGGTGACAAATTTTAGTCAGATTTCTTAAATTTGCCCCCATTTCCTAAAAGTTTGCTGTTAAACTTATGGAACCTCTCAAGTCGATTTCATAGTACTACCCCTTAAACCCCCCTACCCACCAAAACAAAAGCCGTTTAAATTAACAGTCCCATTGATTTAACAATCTCCTTCCCGTGTGTTGTAGGCAAACATTTCAAGATAATTTAATTCAAGGCTCTATTATCAATAAAACAGTACACTGGTCTATAAATGACACCTACCATATCTCTGTAAATGCATTAGGTAGTAGTTAAAGTAGTTGATCGATGGGACTATAAAGCTTCAGTTTTCTATATACCGGGTGTAAGGGACAGCGTACCAAAAACTGTCAGTCAATGAAACTGAACAACTATCACCAGTAAATTTATTCAGAATTTGGAAAAAAAAATGACTTTTCCATACAATATGACCATTGACCACCTCAATCAGACAATTCGTACGGAAATGCAATTTTTTTTCTTGAAAGGATTTCCTACTGATAGTTGTTCAGTTTCATTTCTATGAGCAATCCCTTTCGGTTTTCGGTGCGCTGTCCCTTACACCTAGTATCATAGTTTTAACTTTGGGCTGCACATGTGGTCCAATGGATCTGAGCCTTTTCGCTGGACTGGAGTTTGTGGGTTCAAAACCCGAAAAGGGAACAGAAAATTAAGAAGATCCATACTGTTGGATGGGCATGTAAATAATTGACCCAAGCCTGATTTCTTTCTGTTACCGGTAGCATTATGTCCCTTCAGAATAGTAGGTAGGTAGTAGGTACTTATGTGTAACGTAAACCTTCGGATTCTAAAAACAAATCCCGCGCAGTTGGTTCATTCGAATGAGATTTGACCGTCGCGACCGAAAATCATTTGGGAGGACTACATTATTCAAACTAAACGTAAAACATCAAAGCTCTTAAAGATAATGGCTTATTTACGACGTTAGCTTCTTAATGCGCTAACGCACACACATAAGTTGATGAAATAAAAATAATATTATCGTCTGTATTATTGCTTCATTTCCATACGACCACACAAACTTGACTCACAGAGGAGCATTCTGTATTCGTAGGCGTGCCTTCAACAGTATTTTCACAATAATTTCTGTCTTATAAAATGTACCTTCGATGAGCCGTGCCCTAAGGCTGACCGCCTTACTGAATAAACATTATTGTGCATGTATTTACCTAGTAAATATAATACTGCACACATAGACTTAATTTAGATTTTACTCAAAGCACCTTAACAATTCAATGATGTACGTTAAGGGGCTTTTATTTTACGAGAGTTATAATACCTCCTAGTAAGTACGGCTATGATGGCGTCAGTTTACAAAAAATCATGGTAATACAGGGTATAAAAGAAAGTACTGCGTTTCTTTAAATCACATGTTTTATTTTATATGATGATAGTTAACAAACAAACTTCCCAAAACACAATTTTAACTCGAAAAAATAAATTGCTTTTTCCATACAAAGATGCTCTCCTCATCTGCAATTTTGTATGGACAAGGCAAAATTTTATTTCGAGTTAAAAATTTTGCGCTTTGCGAAAGTTGTTTGATATCATTAGTTTAAAGGAACGTAGTACAGTACTCTTTTTACATCCTGTATAAGATGTTATAAATTAAACGGGACTGTAAGGCAAACAAAAAACGACCTCTGTTATGTCCATGTGGCACATAAATTTTCTTTCTCCTCAAAAACGGGACGCTTTAGGAATTGTCAGTCCATCTCCCAAATTACAATACACTGTGACCCTCGAATCTCTTTGCTGACGTTTTCTTCTTGTTTTTGGTTTCTGTATACAAATCTGTTGTTGATTTGTGTATTCCCGTGGCCGGTGCAGGCAGTTGACTGGGCTGCGCGGGCGCACCGCACGTGCTCGCCCGCTCCGATATTAATTGGCTACAATGACCGCGCGGATTGCGAACATTCGTTACTCCCAAGTGTTCTGTGCCATTCGCTTTGGTTTGCCACTTATTGCCAGTGTGGGTGTGTACTCGATTAGAATAATCTTAATTTATGTTCCTAATTTACGCACCTACTCATAGTTTATTCATGGCAGTGCGTTACTGGCACGCCGGTACTCACTGTTGGAAATTGTTTTTATGTAAATGCTCTAAGATTGCATAGAGTCGATTAATTGATTTGCTGCTTTTCTCACGACGTCCTCCAAGGCGGGTGTGAACGAACAAACAGCTGTAATAAACGCTTCTACCGATCTAAGCCATCAGATAAGCCTGATTACACCTGATCAGAGGTTTTTACTGCCCACAAGGAAATAATTACAACAGAGACTGGTCGAACTTCACACCACACACACTCGCGAGCGCGTGACCGTTCAATTATGTGTAATAACTCGACTATATCGAAGCCTATCAATTTGTCAGTCAGTCCGCTCGACCTTTTTATATACTACACATTTTATATTCACTTAAACGTTTTGAAAGTAAACTTGTTAATTATGCTCTCATCAATTTTGTTTATAATATTTCAAGTTTGAACTGTTGCGTGGTCGGTCAAGTGTTGTTTTGGCGTTACACTTTTGATATAAAATGGGGGTGTGAGATGTTGGATGTATTCGCTTTGTAGAAGGCGTAAATTACTGGCCGTACTTTTGAAAGCGCATTAATCAACATTTGAGGTGATTACCGCTCAAATCATTTATAAGCTGTTAATTGTAGGTGTTGGTGCAGATCAATCTTCTCGAAACTATACAGTGAACTATTGATCTTGCGTTATCGCATCGTACTGAGGTCTTTAATTGAAAATAAAAGTTCGTGATAAATTTTGCATTAATCTTAATTAAGCTGAGTGTTGAAGCTTTATACAGAGAACTTATATTCGCAATGAGTGTACTCGTAACAGAATAAAATAATAATTAGCTAAATTCTCGATTTAATTGGATGTTCTCGCAAACAGATATTCTATCGTGAGTAGGTTATTTGCTTGCTAAAACACTGTGATTGCGATTACGTAGTGCTAACTGCATCAGTGGTGGGCACTGAGCAACTTTTGAGGTTTACCACCCGACCTTATTGTACTATGTGGTTCTACTCTACCTATCTTTTATTTAGCGTATGTACAACATCTTTTTTTTGGCATAATACACTGATTTCCCTGAATAGTGTCGTGTCACATAACTACACCAGAACCTATGTACGCCCATTGGTACTTAAAAATAAACACGAAACTTTACTGTCACACTAGAAACACATTTTTCATAAGTGAGGCAGTAAAGCACACTGCTGAGGCCTAATGAGGGTTGTTTGATGTGCCAGTAATTTTGAAGCCCTTACGGCTTGAACACGAA
This sequence comes from Scrobipalpa atriplicella, assembly GCA_029255725.1. Taxonomy (NCBI): domain Eukaryota; kingdom Metazoa; phylum Arthropoda; class Insecta; order Lepidoptera; family Gelechiidae; genus Scrobipalpa; species Scrobipalpa atriplicella. The sequence goes on from JARACY010000227.1 coordinate 50,485, forward strand.
ATGCGATCGTTTTGCAGCAGACATTAGTTGTGATGATACTTCACGGTCGCGGTCCTCTCCGTCAACTAGAGAGCTCGGTCCTGACGGCCTGTGGTTCTGTTCTGCTTACCTTCTGGTCCCCAAATCGCATCTGCCTCCTGGCATTTCTGGCGACGTTCATCCTGCAGAGGAAGACACGATCTTCACCATCGGTGGGAGCCCTGGAGAGCTCTGTCCTGACGGCCTGCTGGTCCTGCTTGTCGATCACGTCGTACACACTGTCGCCGTGGATGAGCAGGTCCTCCTAGAAACAAATGACATGTGTTAGAATATCGCCATGAGTTGTAATTTGGGTAACGACCTATGAATTCAGCGGTTTTGACACCGCCTAATAGACTTCATATTCAGTATAGGCAATATAATATTCTAGCTTTCCATCCCACATCCTACTATCTTTCATTCTGCTGAATTTTATCAAAATCCGTTCAGCTTTTTAGGCGTGAATGAATGAGAGAGTTACTTTCGAATTTATAATATTATTTTTTATCTGACAAGATGAAAAAGGCCTAATGATGATGATGGGTCGCCAAATATGTAGGCTAAGCCGAGCTCCTTGGTACCTTAAAACAGAACAGCTGATATAGCTACCTTTCTAGGAAACGGTAGATACTGCACCAAGGTGCCGCGTCCGCGATTAAAATAATATACCCTGCGGTCGGAACTCTGATGAAAATGTCGAAGTAATCTCCCTTAAGTATACGCCTCTTTAAAAATAAAAGCGTTTGCTTTAAGTCTGCGGCAACGGCTTACGGATTTGATGCCGTTCCGCAATTAGCATTCCGTATGCGCAGGCGCAGGCCTTTCTTTTGTTACGAATCATTGTTTCATTCAATGTTGTAAAATGTTACCAGCACCTCGCTTCTTGGAATTCTAGTGGGAGCAACAGATGAACAGCATAAAGGCAGTGCTAATAAAACCTGTAAAAACCTGCAGTCAAAAATAAACAAAGTTCAAAATATTTGTCATCTGGTGTGACCGCCAAAAATAAGACCTCTCTACACACACAAACAATGTAATTTTGTTATCCTGATACTTACAGTCATGTGAAGGTATTTAATAAGCCCTATGCGCTTTTATTGAACAGGTTACTAACATGTATCTTACTTTCACAGGATTAAACCATAAGTATGGGGTTTGCTCCCTACCTCACAAGTTCTCAACGTACGTAAATGAAGGCCTTAGTGGTTACACGGGTCAGTAAAATTGTGTTTTAATTTACTTTACTTTCAATTAAAAACAAATTTCAATTAACCTAGGTCGGCTTTAATAACTTTAATTAAATCATACTACTCAAGCAAAGCGCAGAAAATTTTCTCCATACTGCGAATGTTGCTTCTTGATTTAGGGTTGTCAGTGTCAATATTAGTGTGAAAAGTATTGTTTATTTTATACTTTTAGAGAGAACCATGCGGGATATCCCTCTTTTTATAATTAATCAGCTTAAAAACAACAAAATTTTTCGTGATATTGTCAAATTCTTAATTCACAGAGTAAAAGACATCAACGCGCTTGTTTTTTCATTTGTTGTAGCAAACGGCGTAGCATTTCCTAAATTGCAATTCTCACTAAAATTTATTGTAGTCGTTGCGTTAAACTAACTAAAATTATTAATTATAATTACTAGGTACACAAAATGTTTCGACGTTTTTTTTTATAATCATGTCACAGTACTTACTGTATTACATAAAAAAAATTAGTGCGAGATATTTCTAAGTGATTTGTTAATTCTTGTAAAATAATTGGAGTTAAGGATATGCAAATGTTATATTTTTCGCAAAAGCCCTGACTTTTTACAGTAAGATTTAACATTGATTTGACCACTTTAACTATCCGTATTTTCGCAAAATCCCTAGGATTTATCAAATCATCCTACGATTACGACATAAGCATAGTAACTTTGTTTTCAGAAACAACCCACCAGATGAAAGGCCAAGTTGCAAAACTGATTTTTGACTTTTGCAACTTGGCCCTTCAAATACATCTCTGACATGGTTTGTGTGACGACCAGTAATAACAAAGATAGCGACCCAGCAGTGGGGTGACAGCCCTGTGCGCTGACGTCACGAGTCGCGTCATTGCGCTCCTCCCACCTGTCGTGACTCGTGAGTACTCCACGTTAAGACATAAAGCAAAATTGGCCCGTCTAATAGATCTCTGACGTGGTTTGTGTAACGACCACTATCAACAAGGATAGCGACCGAGACAGCCAGCAGTGGGGTGGCAGCCCTGTGCACTGTAGTCACGAGCCGCGTCACTGCGCCTCAAGGACCTAGAAATAGATCTCTGACATGGTTTGTGTAACGACCACTATCAACAAAGATAGCGACCCAGCAGTGGGGTTGCAGCCCTGTGCTCTGACGTCAAGAGCCACTTCATTGCGCCCTAAGGCCCTTCGAATAGATTTCTGACATGGTTTGTGTAACGACCATTGTTGGCAAGGTAGCGACCCAGCAGCAGTGTGGTGGCAGCCCTGTGCGCTGACGTCAAGAGCCGCTTCACTGCGCCCCAAAGCCCTTCGGATAGATTTATGACATGGTTTGTGTAACGACCATTGTTAGCAAAGATAGCGACCCAGCAGTGGGGTGGCAGCCCTGTGCGCTGACGTCAAGAGCCGCTTCACTGCGCCTCAAAGCCCTTCGAACAGATTTCTGACATGGTTTGTGTAACGACCATTATTAACAAAGATAGTGGGTTGGCAGCCCTGTGCGCTGACGTCACGAGTCGCGTCATTGCGCCCCTCCCACCTGTCGCGAGTTCTCCGCGTTAAGACATAAAGCGCGCGCGCAGCCGCTCGCCGCTCGCCGCCCACGTGCGCCGACCATGGGGGGCGCGAGCGAATGTGCACGGGGAAACTAGTGTAAAATCCCTCCAGCTTATATGACTGTCTGTGTCCAGGCTTTATTGAGATGGTTTTCTTAAATTAATAAATTTTCCCACATAAATTCCTCCTACTTGTGACTTATCGAACTAGGTATTTCTTGAATTATGAATTAACTATCTACTTTTAACGTGTTTCAACATAACAGTATCTTATTCTGTATCTTTCCGTGAAATAAGCAGCATTATTGATTTATTTTCATAGTCATCAGTGATGACTAATCAGCTCATCACTCATTAAATGATTGTCCCTACGCAGTTTTCCCGATGGCAAAAGCGAGCTCTATAAGCTTACCCCAGCAGCAACATGGCTACAAAGTTTGGACATATTCAAGTATAAAGGATTCGCAGGAAAGCCATACGAAATCATGATGTTGGATTGATGATGATGAGTATGATTACTCATCTTGCTCATCTAGCTGGGGTGCAAAATGTCTTCAAATGATTGTTGTTTTGATATTGAGATTTTTATAGTAAAGAGATAATTCCCATTTTCATCAAACTATGAATCAAAAAGATACTAAATAATGTTAACTAGTAATTTAATATTTAGAAATGATTGTATATCACTTTTCATCAATATGCAAGCACTGTGAGTTACAAACCCCAGGATATCATAAATTTTCAAATACTAGACAGCTATTGCAAATTATATGCAAAAATCTCTACAACATTTGTGTTTTAGAATAACACAAATGAACTCTAACACAGCAACACAATTCCATACATTTCCAAACAAATTGCTTTATTTATTAACAATTTCAATAGGGTTTACAGTAATTCAAGTGAATCTAATAAAGACATTTTGTAGCACTGATACAAATACATTTTCGTTTTCAATAAGCAAACGTTATAAATAAAGCTAGACCTAGAGCAGAGTGTTCATTACTTACTGAATCTGTTTATTTTATTATAACATTAATACGCGCTCCGTGGTGGGCCCATTGAATTTATCTTTATATCTGTTGAATTATTTTCCACACTGCTTTCACTGAGCCCCGCGAGTATTTCGATATTTTCGAATTGATTCTATAGTACACTATTGTAATCTATAATACCAATAGATTCACCGTTAGGTTAACATTTAGATTGGCCGGTGATACGGCAAATGATTGGTCCAGTTATGTCTGATTGTGAGATTTTAGGATTTGATTCCGCTCTTGAGTTTATACGTTTGTATTGTTTTATTGAATCGTAGTTCTTCCGTATTAACTTGATTAGATCGGCACTTATTAATACAAAGTATTTCTAGTTTTTTCTTTAGTCTAATTTTACTGTAGTGTAGCTCTGAATAATGAACAGTGAAACGCCCAGGTGCAACATCAGTCAAGTAGTAAGAGACACGGACCTTAACAAATGTTATACAAACAAACATACAAGCCTCCGGATATGTAGATTAATGACGCGCAAACGAAACATGGCCTCTAATTGCGATACAAATGGATCCAACTCTCCGCTTTGATTGATCGTAGCATTATTTTTATGCCGCCATAGACACTTGTCTGTTGGAAAATATTGATTGGTGTCGAGATTAGTTTTGATTCGGTATTATAGTAAACAAGTGAAATTCAGCGGGGTGAAACTCTCCCGCAGCTGACAGCCGAGTGGAACACACACGTTGCGGCAAAGAGTTAACCCATAAACAATAGAGAACGCACAATTCAATATGCAAACCGAACAATGTAATGATAATGCAATAGACAATGCTCTTTCGTCGCGCTAACCACCGTGCCGATTTATTGATGCTCACTATTAATACCTTTGTAATAAAACAAACCAGTCTTCAAGGATCTGTGGAATTCATATGAATTCTTTCGGTTGCAGTTGCGTCGCGGACGGCAGGATGGGTCGTGTAAGCGTGGCGCACCGTGCAAGGTAGGGTTTGGTCCGCGCCTATGCCCGTGGCTATACGGTATTTATCATTGCATTGCTATTGTGTGACTGCGCCCTTTTGTGGCTCTGAAGGAACGTCTGAAATGACTTTTCATTTCACACAGGCGTCGATGTGTCATTATTGTTCGTAATGTCAATTGTTATCTGGCGACCAAAAGGTCAGCAACAGCAACAATGTGGTGATAAAAAACAAATGTCCTCTTGGCAGCAGATAATATTATTATTATAGCAGCACCGTAGAGATGAATCAAGGAGAAATGGAAACTATGCTTTATGATTCCATCTGTAATAAACGGGTAAGTTTAAAACTCTTTTGTGTGCATATCTGTACCAGTCTATTTTTATAAAAAGCTAGGATTTGGGCTTTTTTATACTGGGTGTAAGGGACAGCGTCCTGCAAACTGATAGGGGTTGCTCAGTCAACGATACTTAACAACTATCACCAGGATTTTTTTCAGGAAATGAAAAAAAAAATTGCTTTTTCATACAAAATGGAAAAAAAATTACTTTTCCATAAAAATTGTCTGATCGATGACCAAAAAAATTTTTTTATTTCCTGAAAAAAAATGCTGGTGATAATTATGTGTTCAGTATGGTTGACTGAGCAACCCCTATCAGTTTGCGGGACGCTGTCCCTTACACCCAGTATTGTTTCTTGGTCTTGTTTCAGAACAATTTAAGTCATATTCCTGACAAGTGCTTAAAATAATAAAACACGAAATGAGTCATCTTCCTAGCCTTTTTCCCGTATCTCTCGGGGTCGGCTACCTAATCTAGGGGATTGAACGAGGGTACTGGTTTTTACATAGAGCGACTGCCATTGACCTCCGCAACCCAGAAGGGAAACCAGACCTAATCCTAGATTAGGTTACACACAACCTTTGAATTTCTTCGTAGGTGTGTGCAGGTTTCCTCACGATGTTTTCCTTCACCGTATAAGCGCCGAATCAACGTACATATAAAATTCGAAAACCAAAAAACACATTGGTACGTGGTGGGATTCGAACCACGATATCCTGCACAGAAGGCCGCGGCTCTATCCACTACATCCGGGCTTTTCATCCGGGAAATGAGTGATCCCTTATAATTACTAATTAGGCTTTCGGCCACAATTTTTCAATAAATTATATCAGTAAAGAAGATACAGTTATTTCTAATAAGACACACCCACGCCGCAATTTGCTCTTATAAACGGCATATTAACGACTCAGCCATTGTTTTTAACTAGATGTTTGAATTAAGTACTTACTGCCTCTAAAATCTTATCATTAATCTTAATTGCAGAATAACAATAAAATATTGCCCAGAGGTTGGGGTCATCCCGTTGCAAGTTGAACTTTATCCATATTGTAATAAAGGTTTAATGTGGTGTTTTGGTAGATAATAATAGTTGGTATCGGTCGTTATACATTACGGGCTCATAAGAACCGTACCGTGGGAATCCTGCCGATGGATGAGTTATGGCATTATGGCACCGGCGAGATGGACGCCGGATTAGACTTATCGATGTAATGCCACAATGCCCACAATACCACTGTGATTGTCTTAATGACAACCTACTTTGTCAAACTCTCCCATATTACGAGTCTGTGGTCGAGGGCTCAATAGGGCACGCTAAGGGTATTTCTCAATACAATTACAAGCTAACTTACAACTGTACACAATACCTACACATGAACTTACTGGTTCCATATAACTGGGCAGAGCCTTGAGATAATACACCTTTCTTTAAAAATTGCAAAATGTTTTAACGAAACGTGAAATTCTATTTAAAGGCTCAAGTTTGGGAAAACATCATCCAGTTAATTCACTTAATGGGCTTTGTAAAACTTTCATAATTCACCAGATTCCAGAAAAAGGCGTATTTGTAGGAATCCCTCATGTATTGTACTGCTTCACCTTAAATTGATGGTTGCCATATTTCAATGGCTGGCTTCAAAAGTTTATCAGTAATTTAAGACCACAAAATACCAAAAACTGAAAAGAAGAAAACTTCGTGTATAAAAATAAGTACTCAAAAGATATGTGGAATTACACAAAACTATGTCAATAGAATTCAATGGATCTTTCTCTGGATGGTTGACCTGAATATTATAGGATTTGAAAGGGATAATGCTTTATACTTCAATATATTGCGCTTTATAAGAGTAAACAAATTGGTATTGAATACTTTTAAAGAAAAGATTTTTTTTAATGTTCTGAACAACTAGCTTGTATTGCGTTTCACGTTTCACTTGCGTTTTGTTTTCTAGTATAGATTTAATTTAATTTAATTTGTTTTCATCAAAACCCACAAGACAATAAGAAGAAGAAGCACAAATTTAATCACGGATTTGAATCTTTCATTAAAACTCAGCTTATATAGTTCGATGAGTTCTCGATATTTCGACGCTGTTAAGTACAAATACCATGAATATGATGTAACCCGAGAAAATTGTGCTGGTAACAGCTCCGAAATATCGAAAACTCATTAAAGTCGTCAAAAGTAAAAGTTTAAAATTGAGTGATATACATTTATGTTATTTACATAGGCACATACATAAAAATCATGCCTTTATCCCTAATCGGGGAAGTCTTTCCGAAAAAATATTTTCTATGCATGACGACCACTATCCAACTTGAGAATAGGATAGTACATCGACTCTATCTCGATAAACTCTAGTTCAAAGTTAAAAGCAGATCCATGATTAAAAAATTACCCATAATGATAATGAATTGATATAAAGAAAAATAGAATCTTCGCAGAGATGACCTTGCCATTCTCATTATGATGCGGTGATCAGCAAGATCGTGGTTAGCAGTTGTGTCATCTCTGATGCATCCGACCACTACCTGACGTAGGTATACAAATTGACTCGAGTCGAGCCGTTGACACCACTTGTATGGAGGGCCGATTTTTTTTTCGTATTTCGACCTATGTTCCTTGGGGAAAGTTGTTCAGTTTGATGATAGAAATCCACCCTTAAAATATTTGCACTTAATTTAAAAAGGCCTTATACCTTAAAATGACTTTACGAGTAAGTATTAATTTTATTTTCATTTTCATTTGTACAGAGGTAACTTTTAGACGGACTATTACTAGACATACCTATTTTTTAAATACAATTCTATAATGAAACGGACGGAAAGGCAGCGGTATACACCTATTTCTATATCTCTGACCCGGATGCAGTCATCCGTGGCATTTAGGGGCCTATCTTTGACATCTGACAAACGGTCGTTACGAGCGATGTAGCGCCCAATCAGAGACTTGTACTGTCAGCCAATCAAAACATGTTTATTTAGGCAGAAACAAATAAAATATAATTGGTACCTACAGTAAAATCATCATATTTAATTTATACTTTATCACTATAACTTTATTTTGATGTTTGATTTAAGAAAATGTTCTTTACATTATTGAAATAAGTACATACGCTTTGGACATACCTACTCCACAAAAAACTCTGCATATTTTTAAAATTCAAATGAATTTATTAGGTACCTAAAGGGGTTCGTATGACTATATTTTTATTTAAGCTCGTAAAGCTCGTATGACATTTTTGTGTGGCGTGGGATATCTTGAATCTTGAAATAATAGTTACCTTTAAAATTGTACCTACGCAGCAGTAGTTTTTCTATCCAAGAGATTTTGCGTTACACCTCGTAAGTAAGTATAAGGAGTGCTTCAGTTGTGATCATAGCGTTGTAAAGCATCTTGTACTCATTATACTTGTTAACGCCTCGTCTGGAGAATGACCATGTAGTATACGATATCCTCGTATCACTAAACACGCGTTTAAAGAAAACTAGAATTAAAAAGAAAGTTTTATGCCACCACCTGGCAACACTATCGCGATATGTCATTATGACGTTTCGTGTCATTAAGCGCGCGTTGTTTTTGTTTTTATTTATCGATTTCACAAGAAAATTGAGAATATTCCACAACGTTTTGTTTATCAAAAGTGCTACGAGTGTTTTTTCCATCATGATTAATCGGAAAAACAAACGAAATCGGATACTTGTGGAGCTACTGTTCTTTGTCGGAAGGTGAGCATGAGTGGATGACAAATGTCTATTTATTAACTTTACCTTATATTTTACGACAGGATGAACCTCTTTAAGAAACATTTAAGAGGGTTTTTCCCTCTAAATAACTTAACTCGCGATATTACGAGCGAATATACGAGTTAACAAAACATAACCTAAGCGATAGGACGAGCGCCTATACTTGGTTTATAAGTCTTTTGCGATGGCATTTACGCCTGTATGAAGCATTAGAGAGGGGTTTTCTTTATGAATAACATTAACTCGCGATATTACGAGCGAATATACGAGTTAACAAGACATAATATAAGCGATAGGATGAGAGCATATACCTGGTTAATAAGCATGAAAGCCTATATACAACGTTCTGTATGTATAAAATTAACTCGCGATATTACGAGCGAATATACGAGTTACCGAACAACTAACCTAAGCGATAGGACGAGAGCCTATACCTGGTTATTAAGCATGTTAACCTATATACAACATTCCCTATGCATAACATTAACTCGCGATACTACGAGTGAATATACGAGTTAACAAACTAACCTAAGCGATAGGACGAGAGCCTATACCTGGTTAAAAATATTTTAGCGATAGGACAAGCATCTATACTAATTTGTCACACTTTTTCCTCTGCTAATTCTTACATTTTGCACGGTATTCAGAGTGAATACATATGATAGGTATGTCTCATATTCTACTATTTCCATTTCCATAACTGAAGGGAAAAAAGCTTTGAGCTTGCTCAACGGGACTTAAGCCAAAGATAAAAACAAAGAATATCGCATTGCAGAATAGTTGTTGAACAATGTATGTCCATTGTGTGCCGTCCATTTCCTAAAATCATGAACAAGATGTCCTGTTATACTGTCTCAGGCCTAAATAAAAACCGAAAAGAGGCTTTACAAAGGCAGAATTATCTGAACAAAGATTTAGGAAAAATGTTAGTGAATTAATCAAGGTAAATAAAACCATTGAAAATTCAAAGCAGGAATTATATCCATTTCTTCAAACAATTGGGGGGCATGGGGCATCCACGAGCAGCAGGCTATGCGGGCAGAACAATCAGAAGGACAAAGGAGTACAGCATCCAGAGGGAACATCAGCAGCAGGGAAGTCAATATGTACAGTTAAAATGTCAACAGCAACAGCGGCAATATCTGCAGAACCTCACAGTCACACTGGACATGCAAAAACCTCAATATGCGACAAGCAGTTAATGTTGTCATTCGGAGAAGAGGCAAGTTATGCAGACAGACTTTGTCTTTTCTACAAAGATTAGTATTTTATAAATATCAAGACTGTCCTAATATGCAAGTGCTTCACTCTTGTGAGCTTAGCTTGTTTTGGATCAGAATGGAATCCAACCCTTTAGTAGGAGCACTCCATAGAGTGGTTCTCACTACAAGGGGGTTTTTTCCCATGTGTATCCCTGTTGAGATAATGCAATGCATAGTATCAATGTCAAAGTCCTAATAAAGGTTTTACGGCTTTGAAAACTAAGTCAAAGTCCTAAATGGCAATCCAAGTTAACAGAGAATGTTTTAGTTGGTAGTCTTAAATTGATTGAACTCCTCAGAGACTATTCACAACAGACAATACCAAGAAACAACTTATTTTCTGTTACAGAGAGAAGAACCATTTCTAAGTGCATCAAACTATTTATTAAGATACACTTGATCAATGAAAATCAATATTTTTAAATACATATTCCTGTAATAAAACCAAATGACTCTCACAGATTCATTCTAACTCTTAAAAGGAAAAATCATCAAATTCATTCTAGTCACTCATTTGAAGCTAAAAGATTAGAACTGTGTTAAACTTTATAAAATATATAAGTGAATGGATATTGATTCACAAAAATATTAGAATTTCATGTTTATTGGAAAGCAATTTAAGTTTCGTTTCCAAATTATTAGCAACTGCACTGTATGTATTTTATTAAATTATGGTACAGGTACAGATTGTTATTCACTTGAGATCACTGGTTATCACTTTAGTGAACTATTATATTTAGATGACTTTCTATTTCTAACATCTATAAAAATGCATGTTTAAGAAATCTTAATACAGCCATTACCTGTATTCTATTTAGGTTTCATTCATACATATATTCTTTATTGCATAAACACAAGAGGAATGTGATTTACAGACATGGTATGCAAGGGCGAACTTATCTTTATGAAGAGATCTGTTCCAGTCAACCAGATGGTAGTAAGAGAAAGTAAATATTTTTATGGGGCAGAAAAAATCATAGTAAAAGCCAAACCAAGCCAAGTCAAAATTTATTATATTCCTAGGTTTTTTTATTAAATTGTGAGTACACCATCATTCAGCAGTGTACCTCCACATGCCTTCCAATAAGAAAGAAAATATTCTTAAACAAATAAATATCACAAAAATATTTTTGTAAGATCAGAGATTTTGCTTCTCTTTTTGGTTCCCTGATGTCAATTTGCTTTGTAATTAGTAGTAGGTACCCTATGGATGGCTATATGTATACAAAATTTTAGAAAGAAAGAAATATTTTACTCTTTTAAAATCATGTATGTTATGATTATGAGGCAAAAATGAAAATTATTAATAAAAAAAATTTTTTTTTTAATAAATAAATTGGTCGAAGCAAAAGTTACTTACATTTTCAACTCCTTTTAAACGAGGAAAATTAAACATGTGATTTTCTTTTGTGATGCTTCCTTAACTACATGGGGATTTGTATGTAAACAATAAACATTTTAAAATATTTAAATGATAACAAATAAAAAGTAACTCTTATTAGATCTGACAGATACAGCAATACCTTATGGTAACCAAATGGGAAGCATACAATTTCCTCATTTTAACTCTCTGGCTAGAGAGATTTGGCAATTCTGTGAAGAAAGGGATTTTTGCCTCATGCGACTAATGTATCTGTTCATGGGGCAATATTTGGAACTAAAATTTGGCTAGGTTACACTGACCGTGACTGAAGCCATGACAGTATAGTGGCGACATGATAGATGCACAGATAACTCAGTGTATCTGTGTTAAAGTTGATTTTCAATCTAGGAGATGCGATTCTAAAAGAGAATCACTTTGAAACAAATAGTTCTCTTTGCAACATGGTTGTACAGTAAAAACATAATATTATTGTATTATTATTTGCATGTAAAGATGAACCAGGCTGTTATTCTGTTAATGTTTTCACTGTTTTCTTAGATAGGGCTAAAATTTTTATGCATTTCCCCAGGGCTTGCTTGCGAAAAATGCAACAAGATGATACCGAAGAGATTCTAGTTGTTCCTGACTGGCCTTCACAAAATATGCCCAGCTCGTGTTCTTGTCACCAAGAACTTACACCAAATACAGGGTCTAATTAATAAAGGAACATTCTGTAGTGTGTTGGTATAATTTTAAACTCTTTGGCAAATCTATTTTACAACAATATAATCATGTTACATTCTATGGTGGAAATTCTGCATGGCTGAGATACCACTTATGTTAATTTCCTAAAATTGAAAAATTTACTAAAGCATCATAAGAAAGCATCTATGTATGGAACCCATAACATTTTTAGATGAGTTTAATCGTAATTCTTTGACACTGAATTAATTTTAAAACAAATATATCTTTGTTTAGCTGACTTTCAAAGGTATATCTAGTATAAGACCAAACAAACCAAGATATAACTTGGGATCTAAGTTTAGTCTTAGATTATGTTAGTAATTTTTTTATCCCAATGACATTTTTAACAGATCTTAACTGTAAGATTATGTTATCTAAAAGCTATTGATATTACTTGCTTTGGCAACAACATACACATTGCAAACATTTACTAAATGATAGTTGATAATGATAACATTTCCATTAGTAGTGATTTGTATAAAAATTAAAGAACCTCAAGTTATCAAAACATCTAGAATAATTTTCTGCCAACCCTTGTTGGTGTTAAGGTTTTATAATAAGCCCAACCAAGACACTCTGTGACTATATTTTAAAGTAACTAAGTCACTGAGACAAAATTACATGAACTTTTTTTTCATCAGGTTCTCACTCACCACAGTATTTACTAGTCATAGCACGCGGCATGCCGCCATATCTGCCGCAAAACAGAAAGAGTTTGAACATAAGTTCAAGTTAAATTAGCAGCTGGCGGGTAACAAAAATTACAAAATTTTAAAAAGATTTTTATAAAACAAGTAAATTTTGTTTATTTTCATTATTTCGCATACATCTTTTAACATCTACATGGTCATTCTCCAGACGAGGCGTTAACAAGTATAATAGTATGATCAAAGTAACTTACCTGTAAGTGAACTTCGATCATTATTATACGCCGTTAACGCCTCGTCTGGACTACCCTACCCTTTTCTTTTTAAGTACATAGTTTTTTCTCCCTCCCAGCAAAATAATGAAAATTATTTCTACTTTAAACATAATGACATATCGCGATAGTGTTGCCAGGTGGTGGCATAAAACTTTCTTTTTAATTCTAGTTTTCTTTAAACGCGTGTTTAGTGATACGAGGATATCGTATACTACATGGTCATTCTCCAGACGAGGCGTTAACGGCGTATAATAATGATCGAAGTTCACTTACAGGTAAGTTACTTTGATCATACTATTATTAACTCCATAAAACGACCTACATGTCAAAAATGTAACCGCCGTTAATTTATTATCATCGTAAATTATTACATCTTTGGCGTTCCGTAAGTCTGCAGCAGTGTATTGTCTTTTTTTTTTAAAGCTTTTATTTAACTTGCACTGTATCTAACTAACTAACTAACTAACTAACTATGTGTGTTCGGGTGGAATCTTGCAACTCAATTTTGAAGCAGTTATCTTCAACCGATTGAGCTGAAATTTTGCACACTTATGTTAATCCGGTGACAATGCAATATTATGATATCATCAAGCTGATCTCGTGATGGAGTTGACAGATATCCACTGGACCTCCCTCATGGAAAGTGATAAGATATCTAAATTTAGGCTCATTATATTTGTTGTCTTGAGCAGTTTCTATTACACATGATGACGAGGGTCTAATGATGAAGCCGACATGTAGCCGTCGGAACTGCCTCGTCGGAAGTGCTAAGATACCCGAGTTCGGGCTCATTATATTTGTTGTCTTAAGCAGTTTCCATTACACATGATGACCAGGGTCAAATGATGAAGCCGACAGGTAGCCGTCGGAACTGCCTCGTCCGAAGTGCTAAGATAGCCGAGTTCGGGCTCATTATATTTGTTGTCTTAAGCAGTTTCTATTACACATGATGACGAGGGTCTAATGATGAAACCAACAGGTAGCCATCGGAACTGCCTCGTCGGAAGTGCTAAGATACCCGAGTTCGGGTTCATTATATTTGTTGTCTTAAGCAGTTTCTATTACACATGATGACCTGGGTCAAATGATGAAGCCGACAGGTAGCCGTCGGAACTGCCTCGTCGGAAGTGCTAAGATACCCGAGTTCGGGTTCATTATATTTGTTGTCTTAAGCAGTTTCTATTACACATGATGACCAGGGTCAAATGATGAAGCCGACAGGTAGCCGTCGGAACTGCCTCGTCGGAAGTGCTAAGACAGCCTTTTTGAAGTCGTTACCGCTATGGCGCATCTCGACTCGACTACCCCAGTCCCCATGTCGGCTTAAATGTGTTTTTAGAGTAGTCAACGTAGCTAGGCGGGGAGGTTGAGACAGAAAAAGAAAAAATCAAAATAGTTTTTAAAGTCGTTGTCGCTATGCTGCATCTTGATTGAGGAGGGCTTGCCCCCTCAGAAAATAAAAAAAAATATAAAACAGTTTTTGAAGTTGTTACCGCTCCAATGCATCCCGACTTGCCCCTGACAGAAAAAGAATGTTGAAATGTTTTTGATATTTTACCGCTACAATGCATCTCGACTGGGGGGATGAAAGAGGTCGCATCCGCCCCCCTCACAGAAAAAGTAAAGTTTTAATCTGTTTTAAACAATGAATTCACATGTGTTTTTGAAGTAGGTAGTTGTTGAGTGACTAAAATGTAAAAAATAAATTATAAGTAAAAAAACTTTTTAAAATAAGCTTTTATCTTAAATGCGCTAAAAAGAATAAAATAAAATTTTCCTTTTAAACTTTTACTATCAATTTACAACGTCATTACATAATTTTTATAATATAAAAGCTTGTCGCGAGATTGCTTAAAACTTGTGTAGATAAACCCTAAATCAAATACTTAACCTCATAACCTGTGTTAAATCTCGCGACAAGCTTTTATATTATAAAAATTATGTAATGACGTTGTAAATTGATAGTAAAAGTTTAAAAGGAAAATTTTATTTTATTCTTTTTAGCGCATTTAAGATAAAAGCTTATTTTAAAAAGTTTTTTTACTTATAATTTATTTATGATACGCCTACTTTGATGACCTACTCAAAGACTGTTAGAAGTAGATTGAACTTTATGGTATAGGCCATTAGGTTAAAATTTAAAAGTATATCTGTTTGTTTACTGCGAAATATAGTATAACGTGGGTACACGTAATCCTTCCTTCATCTGCGGAACCTCATCAAATTTTGTAGGTTTTGTTGAGAAAAAAGTCGCGACGCGGCGGCGGCGCCCGAGGCCGGCCGGCGGACGGCGCCGTGAATTTTCCCTGCGCCCACGCGCGCCGGCCGCCGGCTTATCGGCGCGTTCTCACATAGAAATTTACACGTGCTCGCGAGTAGCGACCCGTAATAACACAGTCGTCGCATTTTATCTGCCGGCGTGGCAGCTGCGAGCGGCGCGCCGCGATATGCACTCGCACCGACGACACCCGCGGGACGTGGGCGACCGCCGCATTTTATAACCTTTTTATTCCATTGTCACTCCACCTCGACATTCGAGGTAAAAATAAATTTTACTCTTTATCTAAATGTCAAATCGTTCGGTTCCGATCGAATCAGTTCCCCAAATAGTTTTAATAAATCTCCTTTTACGGCGGGAGATACGAGTGGCATTACGGGTTCGTGCGGCGAGTTATCGTGTTTTACTCTGTATTGACCGCTGTGACTGGTAGACCAACAATAGGTTTAATTGAAAGAGTGTCAATAAATTTGTCGTTGGGTCGGTCATCGCCGGTGGTCCCGATAAACTTGATCGTCCATGACTCCGTGCGTCCCTACGACACATCCCCGAGGATCGAACCCTGGACCCTTGTTCAGGGACGACCGTTTGTTTTTATCTGCCGCCGACCTTGTCTTCATTATAATATATCTTCCGGAGGGTTTTATCGTTCAAATGATCTCACGCTATCTTGTTTTACTTAACGCCAACTTGTATTTGATGTGGGGTCGTAAATTTAATGTATTTTTAAGCAGTCAAAGCGTTAATTGATTGATTGATTATAGAGGTTAAACGGAGGTTAAAATGGGGGGTTCTGTGTGTTTAGCTGTTGTTACTTTCAATATTGAATAAAACTGGGTAATAAACCAAATTGATTAAGCATGGAGTATTACCCATTTCCCGTGGCGGTGTGAAGGCTGTATCAGGCTGTTTGGGGTTTGTTTTCTCACGGTTTGTGGCCGCGGCGAAGCGCCCGCGCCGCCCACTAGGTGCTTCTACGAATACATTTGACCAAGGAGTGGAACTTTGTGTTCATAATTTAGGCTTACACCGCTGATGTAAGAATGACGCATGGTTTTATGGATGCGTCAACATATTTTTTTTTCTGGGAATTTTGCTCTGCCTCTTTGATATCTAAGTTTTGTTTATGTTCATGATTTAATAAATTAAGTACTATAAAATCTCAATCTCAGAGGTATTTTAATAAAAGATAAGCAAAAAATTGCGATCTAAATACCTGAAAGTATCTTCTTATTTTTTTTTTGCAAACTCTACATTCTACAAAACAAGTTGCAATATCTCAACAGTCGCAGACACCAAACTTCCTGCCATTTTCATCCAAAGAGCTCTAACAGACCATGCACCAAATAGCATACAATCAGATACCGCCTCCACATCAAAACGGTTATCATGCATTAGTAGCTCGATGGTTTTACAACTGCAGTTCGGGTTTGGGCACAACAATTCACACCCGATAATAATCAGGAAGATAAAACGCCCCGCCACGTCACACAGTGGAAACAGTGAAAACACAGGGGAATAACGCTCTAGGTACGGAACACCACATTATCAACTGGGCCGTTTTTGCAAACACCGGATGAATCCCGTTGTCAGAGTTTTTAAACCACAGCCTGTATTACGACCTCTATCGAAGATGGCATCATGACAGACAATCGGATGATTCAGCCTGCATTGACCTTACCGAACTAGGAATTAAACCTACATTTGAATTAACAAAGTTTCATAATCCCCGTGAAAATTGAATTCACTGCCTCCGGATCGAGAGCCCAAAGCTCAGCGGCTCAGACCACTAGAGCACGGAGGCAGTTAAAACTAAGTTTTGCCCATAACTAGGTTTTAACTAAAACATTTTGAGTTTTAACGGGATATAGTTTTAACTGCACTTGACTGTACGAATGAATGTGCGAAAATACTAGCAATTTTGAAACTAATGTAGGGAAAATCGTCTACCTAGTTTCTGTGCTGGTAAAGTTTGTATTTTTTTAGTTAAACGAGTCAAATCTCTCTACATAGGTATGACTTTTCTTAGAAAATCATTATTGTGTTCCTACGCGAATGCATTATTATAGGTATACGTTAATGATCTAATCATCCCAAAATTTACCAGTTTTTATACAGTCATTAAAAAATAAACCTACCTATGTATTGTAGGAACTCTCAAATAAAATGAAAACAATATTTTTTTAGGGAAATTTAACTAGATCGATTGGTGCAGTTATCAAAAATAATCTTATTTATTCTCTAAGTTTATGGGGTCGTTTCAATTTTTATAATATCCTGTACAAACCCGACGGTAGTTCCACATATCATGTTACAGTAGTATATTTGAGAGGCAGAAACAGCGGGATATCATTTACATAAAGAGACATTTTTTTTCCTACGCCGTCGGGGCGGCATCCTAAAAATGTAAATTATTTCCTCTCGGCTTTCTTCATTTCCATATATAATAATAATAATAAACCTTAATTTAATATTTAAAAAAAACTCTATTTGTTTTATATTTTCATGATTATTGCATTGCACAGTTAGATAAATCAATTTCTGAAAGTGAGAAGTGCATTTAAAATGCTTCTTATTTCCAGTTAAAAAAATAGTTTGGTTGGCGGATACAATATCGGCACAAGTGCTTTTGTAGATGTAACAAACAGATGAAAAACTGAAGAAACATATAGGTACATATGATATGTAGCGTTTTAACTAACCATTAATCAATCAATCGGTGAAATCCAAAATAATTCCTTGAATGAGTTCTGCTGAATCATAATGGAAATAAATAAATCACAGCGGAATAAATTGATTGTAAAAATAATTATCGCTCTTTAACTGAGATTACCTTTTATCAGAGCCTTGACTCGTCTCACATGCTCCAAACTAGAAGGCACTGGCTCCAAAAAAAGCTTCAGGGGTGACGAAAATTCTTCCCTGCTGAAGAACAATGCTGCGAATCCATGAAATCCATTTCTGCATCCTTTCTGAGCTGCACCACCCTCAGCAAAGATGTACGCACGATTCGACGAATTAAAAGTACGCGTTTCGAAATTCAGAAAATCACTCAAAGCCCCAACATTGCCCTTTAAAATCCTCCTAACAAACACTTTATACACATTCCGTTTCCATTTTTCATTCGCACGCCTCCTCTTTTGAACACTGGAAATTTTCCCTGTGAAAATATACTTTGACGCGAAAACTACCCGCTTCAACGCATCATTGTCGTTAAATATGGAATCGTTGTAAAAGCACGGCGCGGCATAATTTTCGTTTATTTTTATAACAGTGTTCCGTTTTTTAACTTTGCCTTTTATTATGAAATCCGCGTTCGTTGTTACCAAAAACAATAGCGTGATTATTATCGCGAAGTTTTTCATTTTTGTGGCGCGCGTTGTACAGGTTTCCCTTTCAGGGCTGTAAACATGTTCGTTCGTGTGCTGGAAAATGTTTCATAACAGTTTTTTCACTTTTCATTTCTATTGAAACAAAAACAAAATGTATGAAAGCGAGTTAATCACTTGTATCGAACTGTCGATCTGTCTTCGTAATGAGTACAAGTAAGGAGAGGTGCGCGCGCGCCGCCTTACGAGCTTCGACTGGAGGCTCTATCGGATCTACCTACTACAACTTGCACGTACGTTATATGTTAATCTTCAACTTAGCTGCAGCTTGAATAAACACGATAAATGCATATCTGTATTTTTTTTATGTCCGCGCTAAATAGTTCCTCGAGTTGAAAATACTTTCAAGTGTGTTTTAACCGAGTCTTGCAAGTTTTACTTTTACTTACGAGTATTTAAATATATAATATAATTTGAGTACTATAAATTGGTAAATAATTTTGACGGCAAAAATGTGACAACTAAAAGATACTCGTAACACAAATTGTCTTCAATTTTGTGAATCATAGCTTGTCACATTTTAAGTATTCAAATTTTCAAAAACATAGTAGGTAATATTTTTGTTTTACATCTGTAAAAGTTCAATTTTACTGTTCATAATTTTAATACGGATAGTGAGTAACTTGAACTATAAAGAAAAATACTCTTCAAAAGCTTTCATGAATAGCAAAATTGCATCAACAATGGAGACAGGCAATAATTGGCAGGTTTTCATTTTGTAATTAAAAGCAAATATGCGTAAAGCAAAATTCGCTCGTATTTTATTATAATACGAGGGCTGTATTTACTCATTATGATTGGCATTATTGTTTGGTAAAGCTCTATCTAAGTATAACAACTACATATTTGTGGTATTTTGCATTAGAAATCATCTGTAAAATTTCTGTTCAGAGATAAATAGGAGTTGCATGAGTTTAATTGTAAATCAGAATTACCTACTGGATTCCATGAAAATAGCAAAATATAGTTGTCGATTTAAAATACTACATAGGTAATTAAAATAGTTGGAATTGTACTGTAGGTACATTAATGCTGGATTAAAGCCCTGTAGATAGAGAAAAAGTTTTAGCAGGATTTCAAGTTGGTAATCAATGTAAATGGGAATGCAATCTCGCGAGATTCTAGGCAAGGCAAGATGTCACGAGACAGTAAAAGTAAATTTCGCAAAATCTCGCCAAAATCTTTCGAGATCGAAATCTCGCGAGAGCGAGATTGCGTTCCCTAAATTTGATACAGATGATGATGATGATGATGAGACACGCGGGCTTTTCAAAATATAATCCGAGTAGGTACTATAAACTACGTTTGCCTAACAATCCAAATGAAATAGATCTGCCAATACGTCGATAGTGATGTCGGATACATCGATATAATTTCTCTAGCCGATGGCAGTGGCCGTGCAAGTCTCGTCCGCCCACGGCCACGTGCAGTGCAGCCGAGCGTGATGAACCTAAAGCAGTTTGTAACGTAAACTTGTGCGAGAATGTTATTTTGCTCCAAATATCTTGTAGATACCTCAGTTGGTAAAGTAGAAAATTTTAATTAAAAATTTAATAGGTAGGTACTTAAGTGCAAAAAACATCACAAAAATTATCTTATACTAGCTTTCTTTATGGAAATCATCCTATTCATTCGCTTTTTAATGAGGCTGCATGTAAATATGAAATATTAATAAGTATTTTCTTGCAGCTAAAAGTACAGCTCATAATTATATTCGTCTCCACTGAGGGGCACGAGCCTGCCCTTTTAAATTGTGAAAGAATTTCTGAAATCAGTCCAAAGTTTATTTGTTACATACCAAATTTGGAACCTTACCTTTACCTTTTAAATGAATAGCAGTAAAATAAGGAGACTTTACCTATGCATCTCTTTAGAAAATACAAACCCAAAATCTTATCAACTCAGAAATATATTCAAAGGTATTCTCTATTTACTTTGTAGACTTAGAACTAGACCTTTCCAATCTAGATATTACTACCACCAAGTTTATGTTTGTGTTAATCAGTTTACTTTGGAAACGCAACTCTGCTTTCGCCCGGGAATGTTATACATGTAGAAACTCAAGCAGAGACATAATAAAATCAACTTGCGACTGGTGAAGTTGAGTTTAATGTTTGTGTCTGTACGAAGTCGGATTCTAAAAGTTTGCTAACTTCTTTGGCTATCAGTTTTGCCGTGTGTGCTGTTTTTACACGAAAGCTTCATGTCAAATGGTTAGCGCTTATTCATTCTGATAACGAATGTTAAGCAAACCATCGCTGTGGTGAGGCCTTTGGTGGGTAACCAGTACTTAATGGTATAACATCTCAAGCGTTGTCGTGCATCGGAAGGCACGTTGAACCGTTGGTCCCGTAGCCATGTCCATAGCACATAGCATTTTGCACTAAACTCACTACCAAGAGAGGTATAAGTATGGTTGGCTGAGTGATGGACGGATGACCTACCGATGGTAGTAGAAGAACCAAAAACGTTAAAGTTATACTTAGAACATTTACTTAGGATAAGACAATGATAAATTACTTATTTTTTTGTATTATAAAACAGCTAAAGGGCGGCGCGGCCGTTGAATTAAAACCCCCTTAAATCATTCTTAAGACTGTATTTACTTTGGACAAACAAATCCGAGGTGCTGGCTCGCTGGTCAAATATTAATTTCACTTTCCTTCTGCTACCGTGTTTAACACTTCTAATATGTCTAAAGAGGCCTTTTAATTTAAATTAAATAAGATTGTAGAGAAGTAAAATTAAGTAAAACGAGTATAGATTTTTTAGCTTGCGACTTCTGGTATCTTTATTTAAAGGGATTTTTGACCATCAAGATTATGTCAATCCCATCAAAATTCTGGTATCGAAGGTTTGGCCTTCCAGTTTGACCCAAACTTCATCATCGCAGTAAGTAAGCAAATGAGTTCTTTTGTAAAGGCTTATTTATGTGTGTCTGCCATTCTCAATCGTTTGTTTAGCGAAATAGATGTAAGTAAATACTTATGTAGTAACTAAGTATGTATGTGGAATGTGGATATAAATCTGTGTCCCATAAAAAGCCACCGACGAATTAACGAAGAAAAACGTTTCCACCATTTTCAGCAGCATCAAAGTATAATTATATACCTGTCAAATTCACACAACGGTTCAGATTAAATTTTGGACGAGTGCAAACAGCCGCGGGAGTACAATTTAGTAGCTTTTAATGATAATAATTGTGAAAGCTGCTGACAGACATTCACAAGCGAATACACTTTCAAATAACATGCACACTACCTATTTATTTTATTAAAAATATTAACTAACAAAATTGGTCTAAAATATTATGAAGGTACAGTCAGCAAAGTCGATTGCTGGGCGGGGCCGCTCGAAACTAATGAAATTATTATTTCAGTAAATTATTTATGAATTTTCCTGATATTTCGTATATTTTTTGCACTAAATTAATTGTGCAAGTATACGAATTTTCAGGACAAACCATAGATAACCTCATGTAATAACTTCATCCGTTTTGTGCGACCCTGCCCAAATATCTCCTTTACTGACTGTACATAATTGTGTCTGTAAAAAAAATAAATAGTATCTTATAGGGTTTACTTTCATTCGACACCGATAGCTAAAACTAAATACCAATGTGCTGTTAATGTGATTCGCACTTGCTCTGTTTTATTTAAATATTTGTACACAAACGAATAAGGGTTACATAATATGATGATTAAAATTCCACCTACCAACTTATCACATAAGTTGTAAACTAAATGGCGCTTATTCCTAGAATGCTTTTATAACATCATCGATGTAAAATTTGCTCTACGCTCCGACCTCGAATATTGGCAGCTTCAACTCATACTTCGCTGCAGAGGAATGCCGTGCAGCATAGCTGGGCTGATCACATTTTTATACTTTGCTGGGCAATAAAGAAGGAGAGTATAATCTGTGGTATTTCTCCAAGTTAAATAATTGAAAGCATGGCTGTTCCACATTTTTGAAGTCTTACCATAATGTTACATGTAGTTATTGTGATAATGAGAGATTAGGTATTATGTCAACTTTAGTAAAAGCGGTGTAGATGCAAGATTGAGTTCACTATATTCACTTGACCCTTAAGAAACAACACAATATAGATCTATGTGACATAAAATCTAAAATTCCATACAGACTGTGCATATAGATAACAATTTGACAGTTCTGACTTAATTACTAGTCACATTCCAATGCAGCACGATCTTAAAGGTATGGAGGCGTAGTCTACGTTCCAATTTAATTATTAGTACCTAGTATTATACCTACCTATACTATAGGTACCTATTAATCAAGATGGCCCTATTCATATGAATTAAACCATAAAAATGTAAAAGTGTTACAAAAGAATTTCAATTTTTGCTCATGCTAGAAGTCAGTTAGACATTGCGGTTCCCCTCTATCTACTCAAGTGCTAAAGTTGTGGATATTCCTGTTAGAATGGCGTGAAAAAAGGGATTATGGCTTCATAACGACAGCATCAGAATGAAACACGAATACAAAGATGTATAATAGAGCATAGCTAGCTATCTTAACATCGTTTTCTATCAACCTTAGCTGTCGAATGGAATATTACTAGCATTTTGTTGTTCTTGCTTCACCTGTTTCAAATTACCGTCATACGCAAGATCAAAATCTAGAAATGTCATAAAAATACATCAGCAATTTTTATAACCGCTACACCGCTAACCGCTATTTCACAACCAGATGGGGAGCTTCGCCAGATGTCCTACGTACAACGGGAATGGCTCTTTGTTTTTCGGCTGGCGAATATGCCAGCCCGGTATGGAGCCGTTCAACACATGCTAAGCTGGTGGATACAGCTCTTAATGAGACCTGCCGAATCATCACTGGCTGTCTCAAACCTACTCCGGTGGCCAAGCTGTATCCACTGGCTGGCATTGCTCCACCTGATGTCCGTAGAGACATAGCCAACTCAGTCGAGTGTCACAAAAAAAATCTACGACAAGAACCACCCGTTACATGACCACATTCCTGGAGTACAGAGGCTCAAAAGTCGGCATAGCTTCGTAAAACATGCAGTGCCAATCTCAGGTACTGCTAAAGAAGCCAGATGCAAACTCTGGCAAGAGAAGTACCCAACGGTCTCTCCAGTTCCTCCGAAAGAGTGTCTCCCTCCTGGGCATAAACTCCCTTGGCCAACGTGGAAGTCACTTAACCGACTTCGGACCCAAGTTGGTCGATGCAGGGACAATTTATGCCGTTGGGGTTACAGTTCTAATAACACCTGCGAATGTGGTGCTTCCCCACAAACTATGGCACATCTATTGTCATGCCCTGCGTGCCCATCATCCTGTACGCACGACGACTTGTACAACGCCACTGATAGCGCAGTGCGTTTGGCGGAGCACTTGTCCAAATCTATTTAATATTTATTTTTGCCGATACGATCGACACGCGAAGAAGAAGAAGAAGAAGAAGATAACCGCTCTTTCCGTAAACCAACATAGGGCTCGGGAATTTAATGTTTCGTGTATTTTGTATGAGGTTATAGTCTTCAGGAACAAAAATCTGGCTGTACAATATCTTCAGCAACAACATTGGAATGCGTTCCAAGCATAGCTGCGGCAGACAGCGGTCGATAATTGCATTTTGCGGTCCGCGCTCCACTTGCCGACAAGCGGAGAGGCAAGGAGAGGCAAGGCAACACGCGCGATCGGACGGAACGCAAACAAACTCTAGATTTCTTCGTTTCCTTTCGAGGAAGGGAGTAGATTAGAATCAGCAGTTCAGAAGTCGAGGTGTTGTTGCCGAAAAGTGTGTATTGATAATATCTAGCGACGAAAGCTACAAAATTAGAGGGCAAAATTACTCATTTATGTTATGAATATACCTACCTGATCGTTGGTTGGTTGGTAAAATTTCTACATCAGGCACAGGGTCTAAAGTAAAATTGTCTTATTCCTTTTATGATGTTCAGCTCAGCATTATAATAAATAGGACCTGCCATAATTATAATGTTAGATCTAGACAAATATAGAGTTTATGATGAGTCAGAAACCGATTCCTTTGGCGGTTACATTACAACACTTATTATTATTTACCTACGTCCTAATAATACACAAAGAAACAATTCAAATATTACCTTTCCCAACATAACATTCAATATAGCCTCCGAGAAATTTGAATCGTATACCTAAACAGTCGGGACGAAATGGTCTCCTAAGAGCCGCACTCGGAGTATTTCACTATTTGTATGGTAGTTTGTATGAGAGCTATTTGCACTAACACTACAACCGAGCATGAAATAATACGAACATACACACTGCAATCACCAGTAATGGAATTCCATTTTCTGTCAGAGCTTCCGAGTATATAAAAACAACATAGTGCCACTTACATTTTTAGAGCGTTCGTGTTCATACAAAATACACTGACAAATATTTATATTAGCTTTATTCTTTGCAGGTTTATCGTTTTTTTTTTTTCATTTGTTAATACTTCCTCCCTTGAGCCTTGCCCTACTATCTCAGCCATACAGTCCGATCTGTCCAAGACGTTAGAAATTGCTCAGCAACGGAATCACAACATTTTCATTTCACAGATTACAACACGTAAGTATGTTATAAGACTAATAAACTTAGAAGGTGCAAAGTTTTGGAAATGTTCTACTTTATTAAAATGAAATTCTACTGAGCGGGATCTCACCGAGTTACAAACGTATTTTGGGGGGAGAGCCGTGTCTCTTACACTCTCATCTAAATGATAATTATACCGAAATCTTGCCAAGTTTTCTGCCGGAGCGTGTAAATTCTGACTTCATCTTATATGAAGTTTGCCAGATAAGTAAATAGGTTCTCGTCTGGTGTTACTAGTAGAGACAAAGTCAAAGGGACATTGAGACTTTCCTAAACCCTTTGATGGCTCAGCACAGCAGTCAGCACTAGTTAACTTATTAATACCTAACTTTAGTCTAACTGAGTTGGGATACAAATTGATATATAAGAAATTCATAAAATAAATACATAAATTTAAATGTATAAAATAAATTACACCAGGAATTATGAGTCTACGAATACTGAATAAGATTTTTTAAGAACGCGCTTACCTAAACAAAGTACAAAGTAGTAAAAAGGTCAATATATAAACAATGAATCATCCAAAACAAGATACTGAAATATAAATGTTTAATAAAGTACATGAAATCGTCTATGCAATCAATCTTCTCAGAAACTACTTACTGTGTCGAGTAAACGTCTCGAACATTTCATTACAACCGAGCCTAAGTAAGGAGAAAAAGAAAAGTTCAGATCAGAAACGACATTTATATTGTATCATTTGTAACATATTGTTGGTACAAAACTGGTCAAGTGGGAGTTATTACAGGACGTCGATAGTGTTCTGTACACTCGTACATAAAAAGTATTGTAAAGAATAGATAGCTCGCTTCTATTATTTTGGATAAAATATTCTTTCATAGCAAAGCAAAGTATAACTTCGTCATAAATTTGTGTACCTAGGTATGGAAGTTCTTTTTTTAATTCATTGACAATGGAACGATACAGCTGGCGATCCTCGTTGTTCTATACAGACAGATGAGATGGCATAAATATTATGTGATATACCTATGACAGACACCTAAATATTATTTACACCGACATCTTTACTAACATAGCATAATATTTTATACCAGATCTTGGAGACTGAGTATTTTTATAAAACAGTCAAATTTAAGGAGCTACGAGTAGGTATTATAATATAACAATAGCTCGAAAAAAGTCTATATCTATCAATTAAAAAAAATACACTAGTGTACTTCGGGCTGTTGGAAGAAAACGGCAGAAGAAAAAGAACTTATTATAGGTAGATACATACACTTATAAAGATAGTGGAGGCAATTCAAATGCGCACAAAATCACTGAATCTTGTCTAATAAATTTTCACCTGTCATGACATGAGGGAATGTAAAGGGATACGGCTATAGTTTTAATCCTTACCGAATCAATACTATTGTGTAATATCTTGCAAACTATTTATAGTTTCTGTGTTCGTTACGGAACCCTAAAAATGAGATGGCCAGCCCGCGGCTCAGTGAGATTAAACGCGCCGTCGCCTGCCACTGCCACTCGCTAAAATATTGGACTACATTTCAACCTAAAATAAAATATCACGATCCACCATCGATACCGACTAAAATATTAAACCTTTTATTATAGTATAAATAAACCATTCTCTCCAGCTTTTACATTCAATACCACTTTACAATCTAAAATAGAAGACGGTTATTCCAGTCAGCGAATAGCGAATTACTTCAAGCATTTCTATTGAACGGTTAAACTGTTGTAACTGTGACGTAATCGGCGTTACTATAAAACTATAGCTATTCTGTGTGGAATGTTGAACAAAAAAGTACAGAACAATAAGAGAAAGAGTACTAATTTCGCTTTATCGGTAGTCGGGCGTCAGCAGGATTCATAGTGCAACAGTGACTCGCAACGGCAACGAGCTTTTAAGATTATTTTCCATTGCGTAGGTTTATTCAGGTTTAAACATCACAACAATGGTAAAGTCAGCATTGTGCTTTGACGTTACTTCAACGCTTAGCTTAGGCAATTCTCATACTATCCTGCACTACGCAGCGTTGTGCAGACCTGTACTTACGCACGCGTTTGCTACACACAGGCTGAATTTTGGAATAACTCAAATCGAATTTGCAGACGAAAGGCACGTAACAATCATGCATGAAAAATAGTATGGAAACATGCAAATATTACTCTTTTCGAGTGATTTAATACCTACGGCTTGTGCAAGTACGTAGGTACGCGCGTAGACGCGTTTTCAATGTGTTTGTGTGTGTACCTAAGTATTCGACGGATAGACCCTGCGTGTTTTCTACACAGTGTTGTACTTATATTATAACGAAAGTGAACAACTTTACGCACGTGGGTGCAGATCTGCTCTGCGCTACCTAATTCGGGACAGTGTGAGAATCTCCTTTGGATAAGTCTGTAAGGTTTCAGGGAGGGTCATACCGCTGGCGACACACAAGAGAAATGTCGGACAAATTTTGCGGACCGACTGCAACTAGTAGCGAACAATGCGGACCCAATGGTTATTTTATGCGAGCTCCGTCCCGACAAAGTAACCGGAGCAGAAAAATTCTGAGCCACGCTAAACGTTTTTAAAACTAGTAACAAGGTAGCCGTAACTTACGACTTCACACTAACTTTTACTGCCACTAAGTGAAATTCCTACTTTATTTTGTTACAATATTTTGCGCGGATCGGGAAAAAATTTTAAACGTTTGGTATTTGAAGTAGGTAACTCCTATATTTTATTTATTGGAAGCAGAATAAAAAAACGTCATTTTAAAAAAAAAAACTCTTTTAACCATGCTATATTTGTATTGAAAATTGTACGTTGTTATTCGTTGTTTCCACAGTGCATCACAAAAATCAGAGCTTGCAAAACGCAGGCACAGAAAATGTCAAGTAAACAACGTACGTTCAGTTCGTTTGTTCAGTGTTCAATGTTCCTATTGACTTCAAAAAAGACATCGAGGTGTATTCGGCCATACGAGTCTCACGGCTCGTTTCGCAGAAATGTCGTTGCGCTGCAAAGTAATACGTATATTACCGCACAAGTTTAAAACACAGTGAGTGCGTTTTTATAGTTTTGAGAAAATTGCGAATATTGCGATTGTAGACTATCTTACTATTGTTTAATATAATAAATAATTTTCTAATTAAAAAAAAAGAAAGAATAAAGCACTTTTTGGTAGCAAAAGATAGGCACACGTAGATTATGATTTTAATATTAAAATAGATGATTTATTTTTTACAGTGATTTATTTTTTAGCAATATACATAGTCATCTGTAATAATCTTTAAAACTTGTCAGATGTGGCGAAACGACCTTTTTTTAGATCGTTTTTGATCTGCCTAACCCGTTACATTACGTAAAAACAATTAAGGTATTTATTAAGTAAAAAAGGTAAGTATTATAAATTATACTGGTTAACGATTCATAAACGCAGTAAGTTCTGTTACTTACTACTTTAATAGCGTAATAGGGACAGCGAATCTGTTCTGCACTTACTGTGTTTATAGTAAGATCACTTACTGCATTAAGAATTGATTATATTATACTGATTCTTTAATTATTTTTTTTGAATCATTAACCCCAAAGTAAAAAAAATGCACTCACTGTGTTTATACTTTGCACTGCAAAGTAATACGTATACATCAGCGTTGGGCAGCGAAACGGCGGACGAATTGCATCCGCTTCACTTGACTGCACTCTCTGTCACATCCGCAGCGACAATAATGGTGCCCAAGTACCTCTTTTGTCAACAATTTTTATGTGCCAGATTTATTTATTTCTCAGAAAATAAGTCAAATAAAATCTAGACAGAAAGTTCACTTACCATAAGCACGTGAAAAACATACCTGAAACCAATATAATTATTGTTATGTTATTATTACAAACATAATATTGCATTGCATGGGTACTTTATGTTAGTACACTCATTGGTAGGTAGGTACTGCAGACAAAACACTCGTAGGTCTACAGCAGAAGCATCATCGGTTTTGGAAAATATTTTTCAATAAATGAAAAACCCTGACGAGGATTTCTGTTCCTGACCTGACACATATTTGTCATAACAAACCAAACCTTGACCAAATCATTATGTAAATACTAAATTTTTTTTATATCCAGCATCACGATCATTTTTATTTCTACACCAAGCACCTATAAATGCTATCACGACTTTACATTTTTAGGGTCGTGGGTTGTAAAAACGGCGTAATTGCCAAAACACCAAAATTACGATCGCGTAAAACGGGAATTTTCTCCTTTTAATTCGCAATTCTGTGTTAAAGAACAGCTCCTTATAATAAAACATGGAAACAGTTGAACTTGATGGTGGCCTGGGACCGTTTATGGGCCACGTTAAACTTGCATTAACGTCTTTTTATTTAATTTTATGGAAAATTAACGTCTTACCGTGCTAGGTTTTAAACTGATTTATATTCTTGATCGGTAAAAAAAAAGTGACACTGGATTGCACTTCGCAAAGCTCTGATATGCTGTTAATGGATTGGATCAGAAAAAAACAGCAAAAAAGTGTTAAATAAATGTAGAGAATCTGTTTACTTTTAATAGGTACTTATAGTTGAATATCTTTGTAGGTATTCATGAGGAGTACCTATTAAATAAGGGGCATGCCATGCTACTGTATAATAGCATATTCCAATAAAATGGTTTAATGTATTGGTTTAATATAATTGCAAAAGTCGAGTTTCTTATTACAGAGTTGATTTGCTTTATTTTACTTCAGCAAAGCCTATTTTCTTGCTTTTTACTCTAGAAGAAAATAATGAGCTTTACAAATGTAACTTCAAATGCGAAGCTCGCCAGACGCCAAGTGACGTGGCAATTATTGGTTTTATTCTCATGGATAACTTCGCGAAACGAGTTCGTAAAATGCAAGTAAAAGGAATATAAACACTTCAAGCGTAAGAAAATAAAATGAAAACATTTGTTTAATATACGAGCTATTGACATTTTCGAACGAGAGCCCATTTTTTAGCGCAAAAGCGGCGCGAATATTTCGCTCAGAGACAGTCGTTCGAAATAAGCGACCTCGTGGAGTGTTATGAGCAGAATCAAGGGCGTGTTTAAAAATATACTTTTACAAAAGCCGGTGCAATTTTCCAGACATTCAATGTTAGCATTTTCTCGGAACGAGCGTTTTGTTGGCGACAGTAAACGCGGTACACTTTTTATTATGAGTCCACTTGCAATTTGTATCTATTTGTAAAGGTCAGCTGGCACTAGAAGTGTAATTCCCCGTCGTCGCAGCGGGCGCTGCAATATTTAACTTCGGACCGACCTTCTATCCACTATACTACACTATTTACCATTTTACTATAACTAAACTCTTGAAAGCACCGATCTGCCTTAAGTTTACGTTTCATAAATCCATAACAGATCTTTTATTGTGCGTTTGCTCGAACAGCAGCAAGGTATCAAGGGGACATTTTATTTACTCCGCAATATCGTTGGAACATAAGCGCTACATTGAAAAGGCTTGTGCGGTGACCGCGTCCGTTTTGTGTAAAATGTCAAAGTGAGGGAAAAAGCGAGTGGCGGGCGCAAAATTGTGTTGACGCAGTGACCGCAGCGGGCGAGCGAGCAAGCGGGGCGAGTGTAACCAGCTCAGCGCGTGGTGCGGCCGTCGCTGCGGCGGGTGGTCGCGGCCCACTCAAGAACAATTCTAGTGAAG
Source organism: Scrobipalpa atriplicella (assembly GCA_029255725.1). Taxonomy (NCBI): domain Eukaryota; kingdom Metazoa; phylum Arthropoda; class Insecta; order Lepidoptera; family Gelechiidae; genus Scrobipalpa; species Scrobipalpa atriplicella. The sequence continues at coordinate 81,555 of JARACY010000227.1, forward strand.
CCGTCATCCGGCGGGATAAGCGGCTCATTATTCACTAAAAGCCCACGGCGTGCCCGCTCGGGTAATTGGAGGCTTTGTTCCTTTGCGCTCGGCTTTGACGCTCTCACTAACCGTGCGAGCGACGCTCCGACGGATTATTATTCGCACCATCAGCGGTGTACACAGCCTTAGATTAATCTGACGTCTGAAGTATGAATCGTTTGAGCAACAGAATGAACGTCGCATTATTTTTTGCGCCGGTTTTGTTTTATAATCACCGCGAAGATTCGAGCAAATAAAACATCTCTCTGATGGGTGGAATGTTTTTGAACATAAATGCCGTTTTGCATAAAGGGATTCCGTTGTATGTTAATACAATGTTCCACAAATGTTTAAAAAGTGAGTTATGGCGGTATTGTGGGACTGGTAGGAAAGGTTTCAGTTTTGCGTGAGCGTGAGAAAGCCATTGGCCGGTGTCAGTTGTTGCGTTAGAATGGGAGAGATAGCCGCACGCCCGCGACACCACGATAACTTTTGAAATATTATTGTCGTACAATACAATGCAGCTTTTCTATAAATTTCCAGAAACCGGTCATTATGAGTTTTAACTGATGCTATCAGTTTAGAAATATAGTCGTAACTATTTTATTCATTTCTCTATTAAGACTATAATGCGGTGTGTATTGGGAAACTGCAGTTCTAGATTACAATCATAAATTGTTAGACTGGTTTATAGGGTAGGTACGTTGTTAATAAGTCTGATGTCACAACGTCAATATTTAGCAGTGGGTACTTCGCTTTCTCATCTAAGTTGCATGTAATCTCCTGTAGAGCTAAGACCCTCATCCCTCACTCTGCGCAGTTATTGCACTCCTCAGTTATGTTCTAATTAATTGTTAGTAGCGAGGACATCGTCAGTTTAATTACGAGTTTCTGCCTCGCTATATATCTACAAAGTTTCATAAAACGTCATTAATACAAACCACCGCAGGATGGAGCGATGCGAAACTAACAAGAACACATTTCCGAGAAGTTTTCTTAGGGTCAGTTTACACTGGGAAGCTACGCGACGGGACGCAGCATATACTTTTCAAGAACGTGATACAAAACAGAACTTTATTGACTATGCAAAAATATTGAAAAATATAATAGACACTTCATTGACAGAACTCAAAAATTACGCGCGGTGCAGCCTGCCACTTTTTGGTACAAAAAGATGCATCTTCAAGCAGCTTCTTCGCATCGTTTCCCAGTATAAACCCAGCCTTAGTTAAATTTAAAACGGCCGGAGACACGCTGTAGGACGCGTACGAGCAAAAATTTCATAAACATACTCCACGGAGAGCTGCATGTAAAGAGCGCAGCTTCATCGAAACTATGCATACATTTATGAGGTTAGGGAAGCGTGCATTCCTGAAACATAACGAAAGTAGGTCAAGAGGCTAAAATTTACAAACTCTGCTCAACAGTATTCATGCTAAAGATGTAATACAAAAATAACTTTACGGGAATTTCGGGTGATGTTGTTTAAATAAGCCACTTTGAAAGCAAATGCGGGTTTTACAAGGCAGAGCGAGCACACGAGTCGCAAAAGTTACGAGACTGGAGAAGACGGGTATTGAAGTTAAAATTCAAGAGCTAATTTTTATAAGAGGAGTCGTCGAAGGTTCCTCGCGATCGCCGGCCGTCAGCGAGGCTCGTTATTCCGAGCCCCGCGGCGCCGCACCGACAAATTTATACCATACATCTGTCGCAACCAACTAGCACACACTTTCAACCTTACATCTCACTAGGGCCGTATTTTTTTTACATTTTCTGCACGAACCGTCATCTTGGCGGAACTTTACAGCCAGCCTTTCCTCATTACGTCTGTCAGCGTTATTGCCCCCCGCAACATCAGTAAACGCCGCTCAGAAAAATATTTACATACGTCTCCGAGTAAATATGAAAGGCGGAGGAAATGCACGTACAAGATTATGTTTGCCCTTTAAATGTATTAATCAAGGGTATCTTTTTGCTGCTCGATTATAAACAAGGCAAAGCGCGTAGTGTAAAATTACGGTAAGAACGAGTTTAATTTAATAACTCGAGGTCACGAATAAAGACAAAGGAAGTTACCTTCTTTCTTCCAAGCCTAGCAAAAAGCTGCGCTCATGATGATACCCTCAAGATAATACGAAGACACTTATAAAATTGTTGTTTTTATCTTCATACTCATCTTTCATCACATCAATTTTAAGAACCTTAGCAAGTTTTAAGAGTCGGCACGTTTGACACCAGTTTAATTCCTGAACTCTTTATAAGAAGCCAGTTTGAAGCAGTACATTTAGCACATCTATACACAGTTTCAAAGTGCTATCCTGCCATTTATAATTTTACGTCCTTCACGTACGTTGCTTTATGTTTTATGGGAACGAAGTTACCTTCCTACTTTAATACTTTGATCGCGTTGTGTTCGCCTGGCCTGTACTTCATGTACATAACTTCCACGGTAAAACGTTCAAAGTACAATTACTTTTTGGCCTGATGACGCTGATTGGCGTTTCTGAACATAATTTTGCGCAATGTGTTTGATTTTACTTGTATAGGATCTATTTACCACCATTGAAGAAGTACCTATGTGTCAGTACATTCTTCTTCTTCTTCGTGACAGTGATCCAAACATCCCCTGAAAATAACGCAAACGTCAGTATATTTGAAACAGCGATTTGTAGCTATTGCATTTTTATACGAATAATAATTCGTTATTAGGCAAACCATTGCAACACAAGTGGCAACACAGCATTGGGATGAATAGTTCAGTAGAGATGTAACCACGTCTGTGTGATAAAAACCGTTGAAAAAAGATTCACAGTACTACCTTGGTAGAAGCACCATTAGGACCAGAGGACCTCAACTTTTCCTCCTTTAAAATACAAAATCTACTTCAAAGTTTCAAATTGAGCTCCTCGTGTCCAGTCCAGTGCTAGCAATTTTGCCAGCGGCAGTTAACATGTTAATAGTCCACACGTTCTCATGTCCTTTGAGTTTGCAAGTCGACTTGTTAAAGCCTTTCATAAGGAGTTCGCAGAGACTCATTTGGTGAATGCATGTTAAACTTAGATTCTACTTTTGCACCTTCAAGACTCTAGAGATTCGAGTTTGTCCTTCTACTTATGCCGGTCGGTAAAAACCCGAATAGGTAGAGAATTTTCTTCTGTACCTACAGACATTTTATGTCTCGGGTTTTAACCACTGCATTGAAAAGATGCTATTTTGTACAACTAACTTAAAGACTGTAACTCCATCTGCCTAGATTTTTTTATATTTTTTTAAGTAGGTTTGAATTTGGAGGTTTCGTATCCAAAGTTTCTAGTCTGTGAATTTATTACAACAATGTATTGTTGCATATGTGACCACACCTTTACTATTTAATTGTTGCGTATTCATCCGCCGACTAATCCTCGTTTGCATAACGTCTCTACAGGGTGTTCCATAAATTCACTCTGAAAATGTTAATTGAAACATTTCTACACATAGCGTTGGCAAATATCCGGGGGTTCTGGTAAAAGCCGCGGGTAAAAGTCAAGGACTCGTTAATCCCATCAGTAACAATGTCTACTGCTAGACTAGGCCTCTCTAAATAGGTAGTTGCCTTACTCACTCGACAGTCGGAGGCTAAGTAGCAAAAGTAGTGTTCATTTAAACCACAGGCTGTACTGAAAAGACGACCATTACTTCCTTTTTAAATTACACCTAACTTTTTAAATACCTTTACTCTAACTGTCGTCCGTTCCTAGATTCACCAGCAGTAAGCCAGGTATGGAGTGGTGGATAATAACCTACTTCATATTGGCTTTTTTGTTTCAAATTCTTATTGCATCCCAGCGAAGCCAGGGAGAGTCGCTAGTTAAATAAAAGTTTGACGACAGCCAGGTATTTTATGAAATGTACCTAAGTGATCCCCTTTACGATATCACTCCCTGAAGAGCACTTACCCTTCAGTAGTCTTAAACGTCCAGCTCTATTTATTAAGTACCCAGTAAGCTGTTACTTAAACCTCTTAACTCAACTCTTAGCTCACTGAAACAAACTCAAGGAGAATTTGTCCTTGCTGCTAAATTCTATCCCAGTAAAATTTTCGCGAGAACCAGTGCGTAACACACAAAGATATCTAAAGGTAAACGACGCTACTAAAAAATACTATTTTATGAAAAAAAATACATGTATTAGTTAGGATGATTAACTTTTTAAAATAATTTTTACTAACCATCTTACATAATAATACGGTCCTGATCGGCGAGATCCGTAAAGGAGCAACCTCCTACTTGACCCTGCGAATACCAATCGACTGATCCGCGCTGATCCCATCTCGATATCGACTCCAACTTACTTACAGAAGCTAAGTCCGGCTTTAGCCCGCATTATACACTTACTCATATTTATGTAAAATCAAGCAATTCTTTGATCGGGGCCCGTTTCTTAAAGTACAGTTTATAAATTGAGGTACTAGCACAAACTTTTATGTGGTACATTACGCAGCCTTTTGCATAGCTCCTAACTCATCATCTCGTCCCTACGGAACTCAGACCGGCGGGCGTGAACGAAATTCAAAATAGGTAAAAATTATTCCTTAAACATCATGTCCTTTTTATATCTAGCTAAGCTAGGTGTTACTTATTTTGTCAATAAGCAGCTTTAGACGATCTGAATACCTGAAGGTCGTATTGATTTATTACTTTATCCCATCTTTTAACCTTACAAATACGCATCGTCTGATCCCCGCTAATCCTATCTCGATTTCGACTCCAACTTACTTTGAAACTTTTGGGTCCGTCTCGTAATAAAATAACACATCCTGTAGATTTATGCAGGTGCGATACAAAACACAGATTTACATTGAGCTGTGAGTTTGTTGACTTGAGTGATAGACTGGAAAGTTCAAAAGGTTGTTTTCTGATGAGTTCTACCTGTATTGTCCTATATCAAATTAGAATCCAAGTACATGGCAACAGTAATATTAAATCAACTGTGTGACCCGCATCGCATCAACAACAATAAAAAAACCAATAATTTTATATCTAACTTAATATGACTATTTTAATTTAAAAAAAAAACGTAATTCTGTCTCCATTTTCAATTCGCTGTGCCCGACGGGGTCCAAAATGTTTGAATTATTTTGTGATAACAACAACTATTTTACAATTGTGGAACGCAAATAAATGATCGATTTTTTAATTGACCTTTAAATCAAGAACGCAAGTCTCAGGCCTCGCTATTATTTGTTGTTTTGTCTTTTTGACTTAATCTACACCGAATTTGACACATAAAGGTATTATTTTTCTCAAGAAAGTATTTTGTTTTTATTAGTAAATCTAGACATAAAATAAGGTATTACCACCTCCAGACGTCCTTTTATTTATGATTTACTTATAAAATTCCACTTTCTCAGAATCACTCACAAGCTTACGTGCTTAAGGGACAATGTTTCCTAAAAAAACAAACAGAGATGTTAAACAAAGGCACTCGCCAAGCGTCTGGGGACCTACCTTAAGGATTTAGAGATAATAAAAAACAAATATAAATGCTTGAACACGATCATGCGCTCACGTAATCCAAACAGATAGATCTTGCTGCCCGTGTCCGCGCTGACGATGCATAGAGGCCGATTCTGGAGACAAGAATACTTGGAAATAAATGCATTGCATTTTGTATACTAAGCTAGCCTTGTGTCTGTGCTCTAAGGGTGCGGAACGTTACCTTAGTTATTGCGTTTTTTGTGATTCACCGACATTCTGCATTCTTCTTTAAAATCTTTACTCGACACCAATTCAGCATCCTAAAATAATGATCCTTCTTCTTCCTTAAATGCTTCGACTTTCAAAAGTAAAGGTGTAGTCGAATATGATAATAATTTTATAAGCATGAAATAAGCCTAATGCTTTATTAAAATAAGGTGACTTTAAGGTAGCTAAATACTAAACTAGACATAGGTACTAGACATAGATACTAAACTAGACTAGACTGAGGAAAACGAATATATTTTGGAAGGGCAGTTTGAATTTGAATGTTCGGCGGATGACAAAAATTGCACCCTAGTATGTTGGGACACGCTTAGCCAGTCATGGATTGTAGGGAAATAAAAATGGTACCCATGAATCATCAGTTTCAGTAAGCAAAGGATTCAGGACTTGATATCCTTTTTACATTTGACTTGGACGTGACAGTATTCGATCTGTGGCTTATTTATTCTTTATATTTAAAAAAATAAGAGTTTTTACAGGCTCAGCAAAGCTCGGCTAAATCTTTAGTTTTGTAGAAGTCTAATCTAAACGCTATGGCGACCGTTGAATATTGTAATAGGATTAAGAAATATCAAAACCATTAAATATCTACCACCTCTAGACCACCCAAGGAAATCCACAACACTTAAGACTCAACTAAGCTGGACATATAGGTCAAATATCGCAATAACAGTGACAGAGTATAGTATCTTTATTATCTGCGGTGACAGGAACAGTGAAAATTGTAAGCTATTATTTGTACTCAAGCCCTATTAGCTTTTATACGGCGATAAACTGGCAGAACTAGTACCTATGAGCACGGTGACGGCTCTTCGCGACAACCCGCGGGTGCTACATAAAGAACACCCGTGGCCGTGGGTGGGACACACCACGATAATGGTGCTAACGGTTCTTGAATAACATTCGAATTTAGAAGACAATGCTGGCTGAATGTTGATTTTAAAAATACTGTGTTTTCATTTTTAGAATGAAGTGTAGGTATTCAGAATAGAAACTCCTTTTGTTACTATAATATATATTATTTGCACTCACAGTACTATATTATACCTAAATAATATTATAAATAACAAATAACAAGGATTTGAACCCGCGTCTTTGGAAAACCGGCCCAACGCTCTTAGCCAACTAAGCTACAGCGGATTAGCTTTGAGCGGTGAAATTATTGATCTGCTATTTGTTACTCGTCAAGTGGACGCTAGCGACATCTGTCGTATACTGTTTCAACTATACAATCCTTGTGTTACTTGTATTTTCATCGTTGCGTTAAGCTTTGTCTTTCGTTTTTGTCACAGGTTTTGTTTTCTCGCAAAGATCATCCTAGTTACTCAAAAATATATGATCCCACATTAAGCAATGGACATAAATGGATGAAATCTGAGTTATTTAATAAATAGCTATCATTCCTGCTTAATTGGATTGATGCAATTACGATTTTTTATTATATAAAGTATGTTTGTGGTAGCTGCGTAATAAAATACCTGAAAACAATATTGAAATTATTTCACATCGGGACATTGGCATGTAGAGTATATCCAGTTACCAATATTTTTTGAATAACTTCGGTGAACACTAGCAGTTTTTTCAGCAATCAAATTCGAAACCATGCCGCAGCTTTCAAAATACGAATAGATATTACTGTTGTTTCTATTGCTAGAGATATTGTGGAGGAGCATAAACAAAAAAAAAAGTTCCAAAATGGCGTACAGCTTTTCAATAAAACCGTGTGGCGAAAAACTGCGCTATTGGTTTTCTTTGCGAGAACGGTGCATCGTAATATGAACAAGGGTTTGGTCGAACGAACAAATACGAATAGAAAAAATAGCAGCGTAGCAGTCTAATTTGCTTGCTTACTAAATAAATGTGCGGACTTTTAGAGCACTACGGGCCAATTTTAAAAGGATACAATTTTCAAAGTAGAGCTGTTTGCTCTGAAAATAATGTTCATGAGCATGTATAGGTATAGGTATTTAGTACTTGTTTATCTATAAGAAAGGGTGTATTTAGATTTTGAAACTATATGGTCAAGTAAGTATTAAATATACCCATAACTTTCAATTCGATGTTTAATTTACCTATACGTATTTGAATATAGGCAGACTTCAAAATACTATACTATACCATAAAACATGTAAAATACACTTTATTCGACCTATCAAGTTAAGCATTGTATCGATAATCCTTACTAATAAGTTGTCAATAACCATAACTTGTTAAACGATTCTGTAGTTGAGATCACAATCTCACTTATCAAGATCGTAGATTAAAATCTTACTGTCGTTTAGGATTGGTTATTAACTTTTAAAGCAAATTATGACTTTTATCTTAAAATCCATCTAGAAATTTATATCTTTCATAGTAATAATCGATACGAAAATATAAATAACAATAAATTAAAATATAATGAACGATTACATTTTTGATGACAGTGTATTAAAATAAAGATTTACTGAACTGCATAAAAGCTGAAAATCATTAAAAATAAAAGAATCGTTTTGAGGTTGACCTATAAAACAAATAAGGACGAATTCTATACGCCTGGTGAAGGATGACGTAAAATAAACTTTAGATAAAGAAGGTAGGTACTCATTTTGCATTTAAACTTACATAAAATTTCTTTGACAGAGATTGTTTCTCTATGATAATTTACCTGTCAAAGATATTTGAATATGATTTTTTACATATTGATCACGCGCTTGATGTAAATTTATCAAGCGCGTAAAGTCGGTTTCGATTTTTTTAAAACAACTTACGACGAGAATAATGTGTGAGATTATAAATGTAGAGACGATCGCCCAGATCTTCTAAACAAAAGACATAATGTTATAAGGTAACGCCTACGTTCGGTAAAATATGGGGAGAATACGTTTCGTTGCGGTAAAAGGTATGAGCGAGATGCGCAATTTGTTGACTATGTACCTAATTAATGAATGGATGGAATTTGAACTTTATCAGTGTTCATATTTTTTTTATAAACGCTATACGTGTGCCTAAAACGTTACGATCCTATCTACGGAGACAAAATTACTGTAGGTATGAAACCATCTGATAATCTACCAATCTTTATCTCTTTATTAACATATTTATTTTAAGCAAATAGTGTATGCGCTAGTTCAGCTAGCGCATTACACATCATAGTTTTGGCTTTATTATAAACCAGTGGTGATTAAGACAGAGCTGACGATAAGTAGAGGAAACTCGCCCAGATTCCTTAGGCTCGTATTTATAAATCGATCTCAAGATTGAGAGTAATATTAAGTATGGATTTGACAGGTAGTTTTGTACTGAAATGACATTTCTGATACGAACTTAAACTCGCTGTAACTCTTGAGTGCTGATTATCAATACGGGCCTTAAATGTTCTTTTGCTCCCGGCTCCCTCACACCTACAAAACATTCCAGTGAGTGGGTATCAGTCCTTTACCGAAACGCTGATATCTTCATAATCTTGTACCAAACTCCAAATAGTTGCTATGTCATGGCGCTGTACACCCGTTACTTAGCTAGGACCTTCAATGCCACACAGCATGACTTCACAACTTCTGCTCCATTTATGTTAAAATTTACATTATCATACTCATTTACATAGTGAGATTACTGGCCGAATAAATGCAGCCTTATTATCGGACCTAATTATTGGTCTTTGTGTTCAAATTCGGGGATTTTTATTCAAATCGAAGCACGTTCGGAGAGGCGGTATGGACAATGGCGTGAACATTGAGTTGTTAAGCGTTATTATGCCTTATACAAAAAGCACTTTAATTATATGTGAGCTTTTAACTGCAGTTTCGTATAAAACAGCTTTCTTTTTTCATTACGAGCGCTGTCTGGGGATAATTTTGTAATCAACTCACTCCACTGATTTCCACCGACAAGATAATAATGAAAATTTACTTGTACTGTACGCTTAGGTATATAAAAAACGATTAATAGATAGAAAATCAACAACAACATTTTAGTCGACAGGTTTTGTAAAATGGAGCCATTGCAGAAAAAAAACGTGAATAAAAATATTGTGGAAAAAAATAATAAGTAGATATTTATTTGTCTGTTCTTAATTAGAGAAAGTATCATGGCTATGTCAAAATTGTGCATGACAATATTTTTTATAACTCTACAAAACAATACGACGAACAAAATTGTTGCCAGTATTGTTTAAAGTAAAATTCCATGTTACAACCTCAACACAGTGTGGAAATAGAGAGATCAAACGTGTGACAAAGCGCTCGTAACTAAAACAGTTCCATTCCGTAAAAATAGCTCGTTTGAATAAAGCAATACATTAGAAGTAAGAGCAGAGAGAGACATAAATTCAGCTCTGGCAGGGCAGTCACATAAACGTGATTTATCTTTCGTGACGCGTAGCTAAAACTCCATATCTGAATCTTATGATACGATTTCAATGCTTTAGCTTTCTCTATTCTTACGCGAGCAGGAAAATATGGTTCTGGAAAAATCCGCTTTCTCTTCTTAGCATAAATATACATCGTAAGTGAAAATATTCTATTATTATTATAAGTTTATATCTTATTTGAATCGTCGGTGACGTCGTCGGCGATAGAAGTCTCCCTGTTGGTTATGGGTTTAATAAAAAGTTTATCTAACTTGTTAGCCTCTACATAGTAGGGTAATTCCAAAATTCCCACTTTACATTCATGGCGCTAGCGCAAGACGTAAGAACTACAAGGATCCGGAATTTATGTTAATAGTAAACATTCTAGTACTTGCCCCGGCCAGTATTCCCAGAGAACTATCTACTACAAGCTATTTTCTACGGGAAGTTAAGAAACTTTGTAGAAATTTTGCAATATGCAACAGCTAGAGGGAATGAAGAGTTTCGGGAAAATTGAGGTCTAGAAAATGATTAAAGTTTAGTTCTAGTACAGAGTCACTGGATGTACTGAAGTTATTACAACGGACTTAATTTAAACAGCTAGTAGGGATATTGCTTGTAAAGTAAACATTTCAGTAGGTAGGTATTTATCAGTATAATGTGTTGTTTCTGCTTTTAATGGAGTGGAATGTTATGATGTCTTCTATTTTGCCAACTGTGACTAAACTAACTGATCGATTGCTGGTTACTTTTTTCATTTATTTGCTATGATAGCAAGTATCTGTGTACACACGTAGCTACCTATTATTTAAATTTTATGGGCATAATCAATCCATCAATCAATTTCAATAGTTGCCATTTTTAATAATATTACGGTAATTTATTTTACCTGCCCCTTAAAAAAAACTTCGAAACACCACCATAACTCTTATATACCTTTATCTCAGGTTATTACACTAAATAAAATGTATTGTACCGCTTGCATTTAATTACACAGCAAATTTTAAATTAAATCTTGTTCATACCTTGTTAATTGTTTTCTGTTTTAATAAATCTTAACTACAGGAACTTTTGCTTTAGAGTAGAGTATTAATTTGCAAGAAGGTATCTTTGAAAATGATAAAATAATATTTTTAAGGTATTTAATTTAAATAACCTTTAGGTACTAAGTATAAGAAGCTTTACCTAACCTGAAAACTAATTAGAATCAAGGCCATATACAAGGCTATAATTTCTGAAAATAAGGTTCCAAAAAAATTAATAAAAGATACTTAGTTTCACAATGACGCCGAGTAGGTAAATAATCTGCGTTAGTAATGTTACATTATTATTAATTGTATATCTACCTTACCTACTATTTATTCCTTTAGTGCAGATTGCCTGATTATAAGTTAAAATAAGATAAACTATACGTAGAATAGGTAATGTAGAGGACGAATCTGCTATTCATGTAACACCTATTATGGGTTACGGGCTACATAAGAATATCCTAATCCGTAAACCATTTCTCACAGCTCGAAATTCGATTTAGGCCCGGACATCCCATAAAGGATGTAGAACAAGTAGACAGGTATCGATTCTGCTAATTTAGTGAATATTCATGCGATTAGAGACGCCTACTGACGCCGTGCTATGTTCCTTCATCACAGGGAAATACAAGGTATTACACGATTCGTGTGTTTGGTCTACAATTGGGTGAATTAAATTCAGGAATTTCTGTTTAAAGTGGAAATAGCTGAACACTACATAACTGATGTTTTGTTTAATATAAAATTGTTCGGCTATTTCAGATATAAAGTTGTGTAAATAGTAGAGTAAACATCTAGCAAAGAGATGATTCGATTATATAGAGCCGGCCTCGTATATATCACAGAATTGATAACCAATGGAGCAGACCGTTTTTTATTCGAGCAAATGCAGTTTGGGACTGGATTCGAAGAGGCAAGAACCAGTCTCAGTGGTGCGCCTTGGGAGAGGCCTATGTCCAGAAAAGTGGACTGATTTTGACTCATGATGATGACTACAAGTTCATGGCTAACCTCCAATAATGAAGAATCACCGGCAGAAGAAAAACAAAATTGATAATAAATTCCACACATCTATAGATAACAACTCTAGTTCAACTCTGACTGGCGAATGCTCAGCTAACACCAACTAGACTCAAATTGAAATGAACTTTATGGTGTTACTGAGCCCAGAACCACTTATCCAGGTCCAGTCGTAAACGTCACCACGACAAGTGGTAATTTAATGGCGCGAAACAGATAAACGAACATTGCCTGTTGTAACGATGTAATTCTAGACACTATTTTAATCAGGTGGATAACTGAGATCTAGTTTGATATCATAGAATATAGATCTGATATCGTAAATGCTGTCAATAGTAGTGCTAGCTCTCTTCGGTTTTCGATTCGAAGGCTGTGAAATCGATTTCTATAGACACCAAATCTTTTTTTATGTAGCCCGTAATGCGTAACATTTGCTGGTATAAAAATATTCGGTGAAAGTAAATATTGTTGCATTGAAATATATATATTTTTATTTGTTTACTTCCGATAAAATCGTTTCTGGGTTGACATAATATAAAAGATGTGGAAGTACCAAAGGTAGTTAAGAGAATAAAATCTAAATAAAATTATAGAATTTGATTACTAGCAAAGATTTCCTATTATAAAAATGTATTTTAATCTCTGCAGATACATTTATTCATTAAACAATAATATGATTAAGTTTCTAGGATCCTACAAATACAGAATAGGATAAAAAGTACATAGGATAACGTACATAGGATATTATTTTTTACATTTTAGCCAGATGTATTTAATTTTTTTTTACAACCTACGTTGGTGAATCAATTTAAGTACTGGTTCTTCGTTTTCCTGAAGACAGGAATTTTATACTTTTCTGGAAATGTTTTTAACAGATTTTCCATTTTAGCCCCGAAAAATACGAAAATAGTTTCGTTTGAACAGCAACATTGTCAACATTTCAATTCGCAAACAGAGCAAATATTTGAAGGGATATATTCATTACATCAGCCATTCGAGCATGAAGTTTGGACATGCATATTCATTTTTATCACGTGCGGAGGCTCTATATTTATATTTACATGGTAAGCTCGCTGACAGGATACCGGCATACTATCGGAGCAGCATCCACGGCGGAAGAGAGGTAGGTACTGTTTGCAAGAGCCGGATTAGTCAAAATATTACGTGCTTCCATGCTGGACTGGGAGCGATAAAAAAATACAAATATTTAATTAATTTACACACGCTAATTTATACACGCTAATTTTATCCATGGAAATACGATATTACCATCTAATTACCGTGGCAATTTTCATCAAAATCTTTTCAGCCGTTTATGAGTGAAAAAACATCAAGCATACAGACAGACTTTGATACATTACTTTCGCATTCATAATAATAAGTATGGATTTACACAGTAAGCTCGCTGAGGGGCTACCGACCGACGTTGTATCCGCGGCGGAAGTTCATGCCAAATTGTACATAGAGACTGTTTGCCAGAGCCGGATTAGCCAATAAGCAGGGTTCACGACGGGTAAATAAATAAAGATTTCTACATTTATTTGAATAAAATAGGTAAAGAGAAAGATTTGTTTGTGATGAAAATAAAGCAAAAATAAAAACGTTCAAGACAAAATAAAAATTTTGTTCTGTTTTAACCGATTCCAGCAAAAATTGAGTGGGAATGTCATATTTTTTTTTACAATTTTTTTAAGTTTTATATATAATACCTACATTACATAATATTATTTTTGTGATATTTTTATTTTTTGTTTAACATTTGCCAAATACCTACAACTCTGTCTCTGCTTCATAGTAAGCTTGAAAAAACTTTAATCATGTTGCTATAAAATATAGGGCATGTTTTTGTATTTTTATTTTATTTCAAAAAATAACAAGTTTTAAAATGTTTACTGTGCTCTACACCATGTGTTCAAAAATCACTGACATCAGTAATTTATCCGAACCACCAAAAGATCTCTGACGGCCGTTAATCAGGGCCTAAAGCGGGCATTCCTCACCAACCATACATCTCTTGGAGTGATATCTGACAGCGTTAATGAAGGATGCTCCATTACTGGCCGCATTACCCTAACGAACAGCTGTCATGTAGTCAAACAGATCATCACCTACCTCATAGAAGTGGGTTGTTCCACAGAGATCGAAATCATCATTCCAGGGAATCCTTTGAGATCAGAAACATCGTTCCAGATTATAGGCGATATACTTTCATGCAGCTGACATTTCAATCATCCACCTACCTCAGATTCTACTAGCCAAGGGAAAGGTTATGATGCCAACTGAGGGTCAATTCACACCGGAAAGCGACGAGATGTGCACTTGGTACAATATAGAACTTTATTTACTATGTAAAAAGATAAACATTTCATTGGTAGAATTCGAAAATTCCTCTTGGAGTCGCTCTATGCCGCGGTGCAGCCTGTCACTTCGTAGTACAATGAGATGAGATGCACCTTCAAGCAAATTTCAGACCGCGTCGCATCACGCAGTGAACTGGCCCTTACTCCAAATAAATATTTTCATCTGTGCTTAAAAATGGATAATATAGAAATTAACATAAGCAATAGGTGATAAATATACCTAAAAAATTAGGTAGAAGCGATTATAATATTATAATTTATTATTTGCTTAAAATGAATTTAACTTATAAAACGATTAGGTAGGTACATCCAAAGAACTATAGATTGGACACGTGGTGGAACATCCCAAACTCACGAGGAACTTTACTGTATCAGACGTATGTATCATTAATTGTTACCTTTGCTTATTAACTTAAACGTTTGACTTGTTTTATTGTATCGTAGAAATAATAATAATAGGATCTCTTTTTCATCTGTTATGTCATATGAAGATCAGATACTTAGCAATATTTTTTACAAGTGACCCATCAGTTGAGACAAGGTTAGTAGGTACAACAACTTTCAAAAAATCACCATCATCCTCACATACCTGTCTAATCTATACTAATATTCCAAAGGAAAGATTTGTGATGTTGTATTTTTGTATGCTTTTAATGAATAAACTAAAAAAAAGATAACCCTTCCTTGGCAGTCGGGTAAAAACCACTGAACCAATTTGAAAAATTCTTACACCATAAGAAAGCTACGTTCCCCCTCAGAAACAAAGGGTACTTACCTTTTACCGCGGGAAAACTCATTAAGCCGCGAAAAAACCAGTATTAATATTTTACGCAACTCACAGTTACACAGTTTATGATCATAAAATCTGTAAACTAATGAGTGAGTTAATACAGTTTTCAAGTAGATTTGTAATTAAAAGCAAACGTGTAGGAGGGATTTTACTACCTAGCGTCTATACTTAAAGTAAAGGCAGATAATTAAATTATGAAATACACACAGTGAAGGGGTCGTAAAAGATTAAATTAGAACCAACTCGGTTAATTTGAATGTTAAACTGTAGGTTTTGCAGTTACGTATGCGTGTATGTGATTATTAAACTAAAGTAAGTAGAAAAGTTGATCTTCTTTTATATCATCTTCATAGGTACCTAGATTTGACAACTTACAATAATCTAGGCGTAACATAATATCATGAAAGTGATACCCCCGCTAGTAAGCCGCCCCGCGAGTAATTTACTAATTAATGTAACTCACATAATAATTAATGTCAATAACATTTTACCATCGATAACTTCGTATTTTTACCCAAGAGACTTTAATGTTCTTACTAAATTCATGTTTTTACTAAACGACTCTAAGGGCAAGAACACACCTGCATCACTTTCCGCTCGGAAAGTCGCGGAGCGCGGGGCTTTCCGTCGACGGATTCTTCCGTCAGTACGACTTAAATTCCCAGTATATTTTTCTAAACAATTGAGCTTGTTACAACACAAATCAGATTATATTTATCACAAAGGGTGATCCCATAAAAGCAGAAGCCATATTGTTATCATGACGCCGTATGAAGCGCGGAAGATTCCGTCGGCGTATTGGCGTGTTGTAGTCGACCGGAAGATCCGTCGCCGAGGGTTTCAACGCAGAATGTGACGCAGGTGTGTTGATGCACTAAGATCGTAGGATAAACCACCTTGCGATATTTTTCACGGCAGCCAGGCTACAGGCAGGGAGGAAATCTTAAGAAATTGTGTTGTTCGCAACGTAAACTTTTATGATTTATTTTATGGTTCATGGTTAGCTGTAAAAGAAAAATAAAAAGTAAAATATTACATACATAAAAATAAGAAAAAAAATAAAAACTGTAAAAAAAGGCCTGCCAGTATCCATCTACAGAAAAAAATACTCTTATAGGTACGAGTAGGTTAGATATACCTACTAAATACGTCACGCAGGTTAGGTTAGGTCAGATTAAATTATAATATTGCTAAAAATGTTATATCTTTCAATGTCTGTTTTTTTTCTATCAAACTATACTATAAGCTCTTAATGTTCTATCCAGAAAATAATGTCAGTATACTTTATTCACCAGTAGTCCAGCGACATGTTGCGTAGCTTGTTACTCAGCATTGTAAATCTCTTAAATAGCGGAACATGTCCCTATGCAACTTGTGCGGCCATGTCCCGGGTATGTAGCGTGCGACCAGTGTGAAAGAACCTGAACATTATTTATTGGCAAGAATATTCCAGTTTCGGATTATTTGACATACCTACTCACCACGTTTGGCAAGCGAGATGGCAAGCTCTCAAGTTTTTTTTTATTTTAAGGGAATGCCGCTCGTTGTATACTATGACGTCATAATAATATTTGCTGGATTCATCCATGTAACGAGCATGGGCACATTTAGCTTATAAATATCATAGAGTAAAAATAGGGAAATCGCTCGAAAATTTAAAGAGTCGTAACTCTAGTAAAGAGCTAAGTGCAAAATCATGTAACTTATGACGTAAAATTCTAAACCAGTCTTTAACTGGTTGAGTTAGTTACCGTGTAAGCGTTTAGATATTGCTTCTAAACTGTAATTAATTAGATAATTAACTATCTAAACCTATAATATTTTGCACAAACATCCTCCTAGAGTGTCAAATGGACTATAATAAGTGGTCCTTCAACTTCGATTAAAATCAATTTCAAGTGCGGTTTGCGGGAAATTGACTTTAAAGGAGGTTGACGGAGAGGTTAATCTTGCTTGAAGAGATTCATTGGAATTAATTTACTAAGTTGGTCTTGATAATGCTGTATCGGCTCTTAAGTTCGCATCATTAGCCCCTTGATCGGCTTACCGTGGTTAAGGGTGAAACCAATTTAGTATATTTAATCTTGAACTGGAGTATTCGTGTATTATCAACTTGATATATACATACCTACGTAGTAATATTTATTTGTATATACTTAGGAATATTAGTGATAGATTTCCTATAAAAACATTCAACAAACATTCCTATAAAAACCCTCAATTTGCTATTTTCGTATATTTCGCTCTCACCGACAAAATAAATTGGACGTAACATCCTAACTAAACTTAAAAGTAAGTCAATGCTGTAAATCTGGTTAAATTATGGTAAAACAAAGAAACGATTTGTTTTTTAAAATAAATAAATTAACTTGTTTAAAAATACTTTGGTTCCTATCTACTTCATATCGATTCTCGTGTTCTGTACTTCCCACTATCTGCATTAAAAAGGAAACCTCAAAATCACTTTTCTCCGAAAACACCATCACAACGAGAACAAAATCTCACCCGCTACCCAAAAGTGACTCGCAGCGAACTAAACTTCGGGCTTGATCTACAATAGTGCAGATCCGATCCCACTATCCCGGATTAAACTACGGAATTCTTCCTTCAAAAACATTCCACTTACTTTAAGTGGCGCTCATAACTTTATTCCCGAACTGCACCTCTGCAGCTTAAAGATTAAGAATCCAGCTCGAAGTTGGAAACAAACTGTGCTTGGCAATAAAAAAAACCACAATTGCGAGTCTGCGAAGTTTTTCTATAAACTTTCCTTTTTGACTGATAGAAGATGCAACTGGGCGGTGGTATTTTTAGCTCGTCTCGTCTGCATCTTGAGGCGAAATTACTGGAGGCGATTGTTGTGTAGAAACTGTAGTTGTGGTACAAAAAATTGATAGTGAATACCTTATACCCCCAAAGATAAGAACCTTTACGAACATTGTAAGTATTAACAACGATGGTCTTGGCTCTAGGGAATCGATTTCAAATTAAAATAATATTTTGAATTATTTTTTTTCTCTTTTCAGGTTGCTTGGCCTAAACGAAAAAAAAAAGAAAATATCGTTTTAATTTAAAATTATTTGCCTAGAATTTGTCCAATAGTAGTTTTGATATATCTCTCCAACTTAGATTAAGTACATAAGCTGTCTATAATGCTTTATCCACCAAAGCTAGCTACTAAAGACACAACCAAACTGTAGACCGACTTTTTGTGGGCAACTTTATGCTTAACTTGAAGCTTCAAGTAATTAGCTTAATGACGTTTTCATCAGCTCAATATCAGCTTTCTTAACTCCACCGTGATGGATGGTTGAGAAACAGCCAGTTAATTTATTATGGTATTCGCTTTTGGAGGGAAAATATTGAAACTGGTTGATGTCACTGTATATGGTGGTAATTAAGCGCTAAAGAGGTTTTTGTTGTAAATCTTGACATTATACATACTCGTACAAATGGTTTTGCATTTGGTAAGAGAAAATTATTTTACGTAGCTTTATAGGCACAGAACTTAAAGAAAAAAATATTCATTCTTAAAGTTTTTTTTATTGAGAGCAAAATACAATTTATATATAATTTGAATAAGTTAATACTTAGGGCCACGCTTACATCACTGTTGGGGGTGAACGATGTGTAGGTTTTTTTAAAGCCTGATTTATTAAATTCAGCACTATATTGCGTAACTATCTGAATAATATATGTAGATAGGCCAAGTAGATAATAAGAAATAAATAATATAACTACGAGTACCACAATAATACTCACATCAGTTACCTATATCGTACCAGATTTAACTTAATACTACTGCAATACTAAAGGTGTCCAAAGTAGGAAGTATCGATGCCAAACGACCAAATACATAGTATTAAATGGTAACACCATCCTTTGCAAGATATAGTCAGATGGAACGTGATTCAGCTCATTTACAATGTAGTAGGTATAAAGACTCCCATGCTGCTAGTCTGTACCATAATAAACATAAAAGTACCAGCTGCTACACTTCCTGGGCATACTGTTTATGACAATAAAGAGACCCGAGATTTTCGGAGTAAGTATAATATTGTGGTTTAATAGTTTTACTATTTTAACCGGGTCGAATCTAAACATCATTAGATAAAAATGTAGGAACGAAATTATGACGTATGTGATGACGTAGTGATGAGTGAGCGAGTGAGAGATATGTGAATGAGTTACTGAGTTTGTGTAAGAAAAGCCATGCTACCACCGCGAAAATGTATTGCCGTCACAGTAGACTTATTTACATTTACACCAATACGTCTCATCAAAGTTTTGTGTCAGCCTTGCCATACCAGCCCTAACTACCATCATTCTGCAAAGCGGGCTGCCGTGGGCTCATTTACACGGGTGATTTACGAGTTCACACATCGGTCCGATCTCACTTAGCAATGATTTATGCCGCGTCTTCCCCGCAGAGTTAAGCGCATTATCGTACGCCCTATCAACTTCTAACGGGTTGTATAAATGTACTACCTACGAATATCTATACGGTGTAAGGAAACCACTGACTGCGATCCATAAAACCACAAGTTTTGCTCTTGATAATGAACTCCCATGAAGAAAGAAAACACCGACCCGATAAACCCTGTAGTCAATGTTTTGAAACCCCCTCATACACTTCCGACGATATTCGTGTAACAGCTAACTAAATACGTAGGTATCAAGCGATACAACATTGTTCAAACCAAGCAGATTTCGTGTTCCGCCCCGTAAAAATCGAACCGAACGATCTCCGAAAATAGTCTTGTGAAAAACACTTTTGTGCGGAAAATATGAAAAAAATTGTAAAGACTTCAGTATTTAAGTAACATGTTTCTTATCTTATCATGATGTCAAGGATCTCTGTACTTTTGTTACTAATATACCCTGTGTTGGAGGACCTTTCATTCCTGTACTTATGATATTAATATCCCCTCTGTAAGTACCTGTCTTTGAAGACCTTTCAGAGGGACAGGGGCCCGCCAAAACTTTGCACAAAGTGATTTAAGTCTGTAATCTAAACGGTCTCGTGGATGGTTTAATGTTACTTGCACAAACTCTGAAATCGGCCTTTGTTACCTCAATCATTCATTAGACGTAAGACTTATTAAAAAGAGACAGATTTGAATTTTTTTTGTGTTTGAATATTGGTTCAAGTTGACGACCTCCGCCGAAGAATCACTTTAAATCTACTCAAAAGAAGAATGTCTATCTACTAAATTAATACGGACCGAGAAAATATAATTATTACGTAATCAATTAATTTTAAATTGTTAATAAGTATAATATTCCGCAGTTACGAAAATCCTTTCTTAATAATAACATGCAAAGGAGCTCCTATTTTACCCAGTAGAAACATACGATGTTACGTAACTACCAGCATGAAAGGACGAACACCCTCGAACACAAACAAAAAGCGATTTTAGGCTTGTCTCGGTCAATATGTGCCGTCCTTAATAGTTTGATGGATGGATAAGACCCTTGTGGCTGTGTCGGCTCCGAAATTGACACGCATCAATTTCTATATCCAGTGGCTCTATCTTCACCCGTGCACTTGAAACTTATGGACTCTCAAAATTATCAGAGACATCAAGTTTTGGGTTAATTCCACTTGTGTGTCACAAATTCTAGCAGTAACGCAGGTACAGGAAGACGCAAAAAGATATCGCAATGGTAAAGATAGGGACAATGTTACTTCTTAAAAAGATGATCACTAACATTTCGTATCGACATTTTGTGTTGTAGTACACTATCTGCAAAATTTTCGCTACATCTAAATCATAATTTAATTAATAAATTCCATTTCATCATAAATTTAACTCCAAGGCAAACTTTCGCCTCAACTTCTCCATACAAAGTCATAGATCATAAAACGTACCTAATAATGTTGTTGCGTAGAGTAATTAAATAGTAAAACAAAAGTGTTGATAATAATACTTTCCGTCTTACCGTCTATCCAGCCTAATAGTCATAAATTAAGAGCCTGGCGTTAATTGAGCCTCCCTAGATAGGTGGTAAAGAAGGAAGGTGGTCCAAAGATCGTTCACTGAGGCTTTTATGACTTAATAGCACATTCTACTTTGTTATCGTGAGTAGGTACAAGTTGACAATTAATTATTGTCTTACGTTCAACAGCATAGATACAATATTTTCTTTTGAATTATTTAGAGACTAGTTCTTACAGGAACAGGCGTTTCATATAAGACAGCTGTTTGCATACTTCCCCACGAGGCTACCAGAAATATTTTTATGTAAGTATATAAATATACCTAATCAGGTATCTAAATGTAGTGTACCATGGTATCTACCTATACTTAAAAGTATCTTTATTTAAGTAAGTGCATTTTATGTGATGAGAATTCTATTCTCCAACTTATCCAATGTCGATTTAAAAACCTTCTGACCTAAAAACATCTACGAGTATCGAACAACAAAAATAGAGCCGCCAGTTATTTATCGAAAGTCTTATTTTTTGCCACTCACAGATCGTATCGATATTGAAATTGCATTTCACGGAGAAAACTTTTTCTAACACGCTATGTTGAGTAAGAATCTCTTTCGATTCCTTTGCAGGGACATTCCAGCTCGTCTCACTACCTCTTTCAACTTCGAAAATAAAAATAAACTTTTAATAAGTGCTATTAATGGAAGCAGCTGCGATTTTCTACATTTCTTTTACATTCGATATGCAAAGAGGGGTTGGCATTAAGACTATTTCGCTTCGGTATCGAAATAGTTTTAATATCGGGTTTCTACAAGATTGCAGGAAAATCGATTACTTACATAACGTCTGAAAGGTTTTCTTAAAACGCTATTTAAGAAGTTTATATCTTCATCGTTAATGACATTCCAGATTGATATAAGTACGTTACGTTTCATGCAATCACACTTATTAGGTCTGCTGAAAGACAGGTGTGTCTTGATTCCTTATGTAATTGTTCTGTATGTTTTTGTGTACAATTAACTGTTAAATTAAATTATCAATATTACGCCTAAGTAGTATCCAAATATCAGTAAAACGATTTATCTCAATACTTCAATCAATTAACTATTATCTATTAAGGTAATCTTACTTCCCATCCTACAATATGCTCTTTAGTAAAGGGCAGTGGGACTAAATTGATGGACCAGCCAATGGGCCGACACATTAGGCATGAATAGGTTGCAAGTTCCGCCTGGGGCATTTCAGGTGTTTTTCTGCTTGACAAACGCATTTACCCTACTGACCGTTTACCTGTGATATTTGTCATTAGCCATCACATAGCTTAGCTGTCATACATATTTGACATCAAAGCTAGAGGTAAAATATATAACTTTGAAGTTTGACCATTAATTGGATATTGTGAAACCTTATTTTTTATAAATAGTTAATTATAAAATAGCAATGGGTGCAAGCATAAGCATCTGTCAAATTTGTGAAGATATAGGTACTTCGTGTTTTTAACGTTGCGTTATCGATACCAACTTGTTTTGCGGCCTATAAACAGCTCTTTCTTTGCAACTTAGCAAAAGTTAAAATTTCGGAACCGCAAACAATAACTTTGTTACCAACATATGTTTTGCGGTTGACTTTCTTTACAGTTGTCAATATAGGGATAAACGTTAAATATAAACATACTCACGTAAAATTACATTAGTCAACGAATCAACGGTATAAAATAGGTATGTCATAATAGGCATTTGTCAAATATGCATTTCATACTTGCATTTATTCATCTTTGTTGAAATCATACAATTTCTAGGAGAAAGTAGTAACTAATGCTTGTTACGTTACGTGTAAATTTATCAATTCTTATAACATGTACAAGAATTATCTAAACGAATTGAAATATTAAATCATACTCATAATTTATTGAATAACTTGTTTATGTAGTACATAAATGCCGTTATTACAAGCATTTAGCTTCTTTGGCATGTAAACACATTTGTTACTTACATCATCTTGTCTAATAACTATTTCCTTGTTTATTAACTAGGGAGTAATTGATTCTGTTACGACACAATATTGGATTATTTGACAGAGAATAATACCACTGTTGGCATATAAAATAATACTTATCTTATATTCGTCAGTATAATCATTAATTCTATGACTGTTGTGTTGGTGACATATTATCATATAGGTATAATGAAACCTCACTTACCTATTTTAATTTTCTAGGTAGGTATTTCTTTTGTTTACTAAATGAAATCACAAAATAGACAGTTATGTTTCGGAAAGTAAAGTTTCTTGACCTAAATGTAAATTATTTTAAAGTTTAGCTCAATTCCACAATGCCTCTCTTGCACTCTTTATAATTTTAATAAAGTAAGATTCAAAAAGTTTAAGGGCCATGCGTTAGTGCTCCTGTTTAGAATTTCTGAATACCTATTAGTGAAAAGGTTTTTTTTTTGTAAACAGGAGAGAGCTTTTACGTGAAAAACATGAAAGAGGGAAGCTCTCGGGGAGGTGACCAGCGTTACACTAACGAGACGGAACACACACACACACACACAAACACACACACACACACACACAAACACACCTACATGCTCATATTTCTATAACTGAGTATTATACGCGTCCTTCTATGTGTATCCGTCCTTATAGAATGTTATTATTTCTCTCTTGTAATAAGTGGATAGCTGTTATTGGCCTTTCTTATATTTTAAGTTTATCTTGTAAAAAATATTTAAGTTAATGGCTGTTGTTATCCCCAATAAATAAAAATAAAATAAAAAAAACTTTGGGCACTAGCTTCATTCACGGTGAGTGAGGTGTTATATTGGTCTACTTTATTTTGTACACATCTCTGTCATGTTGATTTGCAAAATGTTGGACTAAAACGAGAAAATTTCATGAAGCTTGCAAATTATATAAAACTTCTGTGCTTATGCTTTTCGCCCCGCTGAGTTACGCACTGTGGGAATTAGGTATTTTCCCGTAGTAGAAAAATATCCTTTGTCCTATTCCAGGATCTGGTCTATTATAATGTGCAAAGTGTCACCCCGATCCGTTCAGTGGTTGAAACATAAAAAACTCTCGGGACAAGACACTAACAAGACGGAACTTTGTGCACTAGTTTCATTCACGGTGAGGTGTTATATAGTTCTACTTAATTTTACACATCCCTCACATGCACCTAAGTTCACACGTTGTTAATTTGCAAAATTTTGAACGAGGGCGTCGTGAAGTTTGCAAGTTGTGTAGGTAGTGTCAAATTGGGAGTCATGTTGTTGATTTTGTATTGAACATGCTTCTGCGCTTAGGATTGAGAAACTATGGCCCGTATTTATAATCAGCTCTCAAGAGTGACAGCGAGTTTGAGTTTGTATCAGAAATGTCATTTCAGTACAAAATGATCTGTCAAATCCATACATAATATTGCTCTCAATCTTGAGAGCGCTTTATAAATACGAGCCTATGTGATCTACTGAACAAGTGAAAATCTAGTTCTGCAACACACGAAGTAAAAAAAATGCAGCCAAACAGATTTATAAAAACTTGTTCCATGATTCTGCAGAAAAGAAATTGAAGAACGGAAATCTATGAATTCTAACTCTGAAGTACAATGATATTTACATTTTCTTTGAATTTACAATTCGCTAGCTACGTAGTCTCAATATGAAGTTCTAACAAGTTGTTGATATAGCGCAGCCCAATTGCCCATAATGTACATAACAGGCCTATTTCAAAGAAGACGTAAATCTCCAGTGTTAATAGCTTCATTACACTATAAAGCTAAGGTGATTTCACACTTGAAATTACCCAGTAATACCCAGGGTAATACCTCCCTCCCCCCTCCCCCGCCTGTTTGCCCCTATACAAACTTTAATACTAATGGTACTGTAAAACGTTACTTTGTATGTGGTTTCGTTGTTTTTCATTACTTTTATGATTCCCACCAGTTTTTATGCCCATCTTCCTGAGTTCTTACAAATTTTACAGCTCTTCTTAGTAATTTTGTAAATGGATTGAACAGTAAAGTTTTATCTTTTGTAATAAGCAAATAATAAGAGTTGAATATTTTGATGTAATTTAACTGCACAACATTGTGATTTTTTTAGTTTATTTGTGCTTCAGTGAAAACTCTGTTTCCGTCTGATATTTTTAATAAGATTTTAGGGTTCCGGGTTCTGAAATAAAATGGGACTCTTAACGGCTATAGAAGAAAAAGAAGACAGAATATTTGTTCTACCCAGAGGAGAGGCATCACCTGCGTACCGCAAGGTGGAAACTAATTCCCATCCTTTTTGAAGAGTCCCACGTAATTTAGGATTCTACTACCGATCAAAGAAAAAAGTAGCTTATCTCAATTTCCCCGAACGCCGTAATTGAAATGAGGGCCTTCACGCATCCCAGTAACCACTTGACACATATCGGCATTTATCCCGTTTGGTCGATTTTCCCGTTAGATCCGGGTGGCCGCCGGGGCTATTGGGGTGAATTCAATCAGAAGCAACAACGTAAGCAAGTCCGGTGGAAACGATTGCGGACGAGTGTGCATTTAGGACCGGAGGACCTGAGGGCCCTTACCTCTACCGCAAACTCGCCGCAACCAATCCAACATATACCAAGGAATACAATTTCGGACCCAGTATTGAGTACCTACTTATAGCAAAGGAGTGAGAAAAGTGAATTAGATTTGTAGTGAGCTTTTTTTATCTCGAGGACGCTTAGACGTGGAAGAAAAAGGTAATTATAGTAAACATGCTTCCATTTTCCAAATTCCCAGCTAGAACCAACTCAACTTTAGGAAACTGACCAAAACAAACACAAAATATTGATAAAGGATACACCTTTATGGTTTCCTTGGCATGCTTTGCTCGCCGTAATTTACATGGTATTGGAAAATAAGCATTTGCATTTACGATAAATTGGTTTTACGCGCATTTCTGTCCAATTATTCAATATTTACCAAACCATTGATCATTATTGCCGCCCACTGATGGAATTCATACATAATTATGTTTAAACTCTAGGCAACAAAGTAAACATTCAATAAATCGCGCTGAGCAAAGGTGAAAAGTCGTGTGAAAATGATCAAAGAAGTAATCAAAAGTTCGTTATAAATATTTTAACATTTTTCCATCGACTAGTAAAAATAAGAATGTACCTAATTTAAGTTACTTTAAATATTGATTGCGCACACGCCTATTTTAAGAACAAGTCAGTACCTAAGTAGTACAGAACAATGAGCTTCTTGAAGTTTCATTTTTGTTTAGTCTCAAGTAGCCCAGTGGTTTCAAGTTAACTACTTCGCTCGTCATAACATTATTGAGAATTCTAGCGGCTACTACGCCAAAGACTTAAGTGAAACAGACAACTACGCACTTAACCTTACTTAATATTTAGATGCAAGCGTTGAACTCAACGCCTCTTAACAGGCCGTAAGTAGCTGGAAATAAAATAAAAACTTATAAACGAAGAAATGTGAAAATGTTTAACAAAGCTAAACGGTGGTATTGCTAAAGTTCTTTTGCCAAGAATTTTTGTTGGCTGTTTTCCTTTGGCAAAAATTATATTTTTTTTAAGTTGCACGCGGGCAAAGACTCCTACTTTACCATTCTTTCTGTAAAGTCGAAATACTATGTAGCGGAGAGCGACGCGACGCGACACTCACTTATCAAGTGCGTGGTATTAATATAGAACTTTGTTCACTATGCAAAAAGATTTAAATTTTATTAACAGAACTCAAAAACTTCTCGCGGCATCGCGTTACGCCGCCGAGCCGTGCGTTGCAGCCTGTCACTTTGAGGTACAACGAGAAGCATCATCAAGCAGATTCGCGCCACATCGCATCGCATGACCTCTCGGTGTAAACTGAACCAAACATCAAAATTTATTGTTCTAGGTCAACAGTCGTAATCGCAATAATCAAAACGCTAAACCGAAACAAGCGCGCCATCTGTTCCTGGGCGGTCGGTTGAATTATTATTGAGTCAATTGTTTACAGCTTTGCCGTCTGCATGTCTGGCTGTCTGCGTCTGCGACCCTAATGTAAGTCCCATTCAAGATCGCGTGCGTAAATAAATGGTACAATAAGATTGTGTATAAATGAAATCATCAAATAGTGCACCTAATGAAAATTTGTTTGATTGCTACTAGACTACTACTATAGTATCGAAACGATTTCATGTGATATCATCATCAATTCTATATTATGATCTCAATATCGTCTGAAGACACCTAAAATAAATACTAACATTAATAAATAGGAACCTCATTACATGGAGCGTGTTCGAAGCGTACTTTGCCAGTTTTATTTTAAATACATACTTCACACGAACAAATAAGTACATCCTCACCAAAACTTCAGAATAGATAATACAAAATTTAAAAAAGGCACATTCTTAAAATAAGCTCTACATCTTCAAAGCCCTACCAACTGGAAGCAATTAATCAAGCTTCCTCATACTACTAGGTACCTTCTACATAACTTGGCATGTTTAGGGTCAAAGAGGGTACGTACACCATAAACTATGACGGGAGTCTTTTCACTTCAGTAGCTACTCGTGAACTCAGAAAGCAAAGCCTTAGAATGAAGGAAACTAAGGGAGGAGGTATATTGCTTTGTAAAGGAACTACAGAAGCGAATACACTATGATGTAAGCACTTTAAGGTAAATGCTTTTGAATAAAGACTTGCCTAGTATTTTAAAGTAAATTTTTATGTGATTCAAGCGAAACGCTGTATTAACGATCGGAAATGAAGTCTGAACTAAAATAATGACAAAATACCAGGTGTAAAGGACAGCATACCGCAAACTGATAGGGGGTGCTCGCTCAGTCATCGAAACTGAACTTCAAGTTCACAAGAAGTCAAAAAAATTACTTCCCTAATACAAGAGAAGTAAAACACAAAATTTCATTTGCTGAAAAAAATCCTGGTGAAAGTTGTTCAAGTTTCGTTTACTGAGCAACCCCTATTAGTTTGCGCTACGCTGTCCCTTACACCCCGTATAATAAATCAATGTTAAAAAAAAACAAGGAATAAAATCTAAAGCAATTGTAAAAGTAAAAAGCAGGCTTCGAGAATAAAGATGTTTACGGGACCATGATTTGTAGGAATAAGTAGTAAAATTAAAAACCTTATGGTCACCATAAAAGCATGTTGGCATAATCTGCCACACAGTGAGGACCACCTATGGAATGGTTTTATTGTATAGGGTATAATAATACACCATTTGTAGCAAACTAATGTAACACGAAACATAAACTGTTTTGTAGTAAGATTTTTTGAAGCTCTACACTGTAGTCTACAGTAAAATGTTAATAGTATCTAACCTACAACTCCGACCAACATTCGTTAAAAAACACATAATATTAGAAGACGTATTGTTTGTTGCAATATCTTCATAGTACGGTATCGCATCGAAAGTGCGCTATGTCAAAGTTATAGTACCTACAAATTGAAGCATTTTATAAAATATTTATGATATGGCAAAGACATCCGTCGTTTTCTTCCTTACAGCAGATAATAAAAAAAAAACATGTTTCCTAAAGTAAATGAGAGCAACGCTAACTTAAAATTATTTAAGTCAAAATACAATATTGCGCACTCATTCACCTCAATATCTCAAGTCTCATTTTGAAAATGAACTTTGAAATGAGAGTTTCGACTTTATGTTATTCAAGATTGTAATACAAAAGTACAAATGCAGAAATTTGAGATATCTCTAGAAGTAAATGACTTTTGAAATAGCTCTTCTTGTTCCATAGTTGTTAGATTTATTAAGGGAAAACAAAATGAAGTAAAAGTTTGGAAACTATTGGATACTAACAGTGTGGACGTAGTACGGTAATTCATGTAACAAAACGACTTGTAATAGAATACTGGTGAGCATTCGATCGAATTATACTGCTCATAAATTTGCTACTTTAGTAACAATTCTTGGATTTCGATATTGTAATATTGTAACAACTACTGAGACATTTGATAGACAGATGGGTTTCTAGGATTACAAGAATTTATAGTTTCTATAAAATACATAAGTAAAGTGCTTTTGTTTTTTATCTGTAACCTGAACTATGAATCTTAATTCTTATTGAAACAAGTTAGTTATTTACCTGTCACCATTCACCACCATAAAAGGTAAAATGCCCACGTACCTGCAAAGAAAAAAAAGAACAAATTTAAACTTCGCAATTACTACAATTATTCCCCACTAGATGGAGCAAATGCCTTTTGATATGCAAAGCAACGTCGCATCTTCATTAAGATAATAGGGAGCTTCTTGTAGCAACCTCCACACATGTAGGTACCGATAGCAAATGTGAGTGTAAGTTATTCAATTCGTTCGCATAATAACTAAGGGAATACGACAACGCAAAGGATGGGACGTATTCAGATATTGAACACTTAAGTTATGAAAAATATAAAAAAATGCAAATCTAGAAATTAGAACATCGATAGGTATATTGTATGTTACTGAACTCTCCAATTCGTTTTTTCAAATTAAACATTTTTCTTTCATGTTACTGACTGAAATCGTAAAATTTTTAAAGAGAGTAAGACTGTTGTATCTCTGATTGAATATAGATCATACATCGAAAAATTAGGTTTTGTTTTAAGTTTCCGAATTTCAAGTTACCACACGCAACAACAAAAAAAGTTTTATTAGCTGACCGATATTTTTTGGAACACGTAATAAATGACAATCATCTCAGACCTCCCTTCGACCTCACTGGCTCCGCCCCTGGGATGGTAAAGCCAACTAATTTGGATAATGTTAATGATGGAAATTTGTGCCAGGAGCGTTTTCGCTAGAACTAATATATGGAACTGACTCGCCGGATTTCCCTCGGAAATGGGTTTAAACGTTTTGCACGTTAGACTCATTAATCTTGTCCAGTTATCTTGAGAGAGCTATGTATGGGTGGTTATGTAGTGCGCTATAGTGCAGTTTAGCTGTTTAATTATCGCTCTCTTGCTGCTAATGTGGGGGTGTAAGTAAGGGCTTGGTGCGGTAGTTCGTGTGGTGGGGACTGTATTTAGGTATTATACTATTATAAGACTAGCTGGGACCAGAATGCAGACTAGAGCGAATTAAGTATACTTATTTGTTTAAGAATAGAGTTAATACTGAAACTTAATACTAAAAGCTTAGCATTCTAGTGTTTCTCATTATAATTTCGAGCTACTTACCTATCATGTACGTAGGTACCTACACAAAAAAATAAGTAAGAAATCGATAAACTTTTGAGTTTGAACTAATAAACTGACTTCAATATTATTTCACGAATATAGAAAGCAGCAAAAAAAAAATCCTGAAGTATTTCTATTACAGTAGAAAATTATTTTTTCCCAGGTTAAACTCCTTAGACATGGTTAAACTGCGAGGTAAATAGAATATTATTATTTAGTAACCATAGGATCCATTCGTGTTTACTTGTAAGTACTCACTTGGCAACCAACTGAGCTTTTCATACTTTACTTACAAGAGCTGCTTAGATTCTAACACGTGAGTGCGGAATTTACTCGGCACAAATAAATATTTGCAATTTATTCTTAAGAGGAATGTTGAACCACAAATAAATACCGCAAAAGGTAGAAGATGCTTATAAAAGTCTACATTTGCTATATTTTTGAAAGTTTTCAAATAGTTATTAATTTGTCAACTGTTAAAAACAGACTTACTAGCCAGACTTATTTTTTTTAAATACTGTTCAAGTATATTTTGTAGACAGTAATGTTTATAAATAATTCTGATGCATTGAACATTGTATTGTAGGTATTTGTAAATTCCTCTTTATTACACAAAAAAATATTTTGTATTGTATTGTAAGTATTTGCAAATTCCTCTTTATTGCACAAAAATTTATTTTGTATTGTATTGTAGGTATTTTGTAAATTCCTCTTTATTGCACAAAAAAATATTTAGTATTGTATTGTAGGTGTTTTGGAAATTCCTCTTTAATGCACAAAAAACTTAGACTTAGATTAGACTTAAATTCTTGTGCACAAAAGCAGTCTACTGATCTCGATATACCTACCTCTCGTAGCAAGTATAATCGGCAAAACTTAACATGGTTTATCATGATGACTCCACCCTTTTTAATGCATTGATTTAATAAGCTATTGCTGCCACTTTAAACATTGGCGTATAGCGGATTCAAAGCGTTCACATAATATAAGTAGGTAATGTTTACGGAAAGGGATTTTACTTTTCTCTCATGGGCGACAAAACGTGAAAAGGGCTAAGTACTGCATATCTTACTGACATCCAATTAATTTAAAGCCCTGAAAAGGCTTGATTGTGTAGGTACTTAGGCCC
Source organism: Scrobipalpa atriplicella (assembly GCA_029255725.1). Lineage (NCBI taxonomy): Eukaryota > Metazoa > Arthropoda > Insecta > Lepidoptera > Gelechiidae > Scrobipalpa > Scrobipalpa atriplicella. The sequence continues at coordinate 113,095 of JARACY010000227.1, forward strand.
GTATTAATAATCAGCTCTTAAGAGTGACAGCGAGTTTAAGTTCATATCAGAAATGTCATTTCAGTACAAAACGACCTGTCAAATCCATACTTAATATTGCTCTCAATCTTTAGTTTCCAGATTTTATGTCAGGTGATTTTATATGCTATTGGTTTTAGGTGAGATAGACAAACCATGGAGGAATATAATATAAGTAGTCAAACTCTAACATTTTCTCAATTTATTACTAGACCGTCTTACTTATTATCTTATTTATTTTTTACATCTACCTCCAAAGCACCTAACCTAACAGTAAAGATTTCAATACTTTTTCGGACTTCGCCTTTCTGATTGCTTAAATTAATTACTAGGTACTTACTACATTGACTTGATAAGGTTTAATAAAATGTACCTATTTTGAACCCTAATAAAGATTTAAACTGATTGATAGAAGAAATCAAATAACGTGTGAAGCCACGCCTAAAAAAATAAAATGTAGTAAATTATATTAGTTATACGAGTAATGAATGAGCATGAGCAGCTACTGTTTACATAACGGAAATCACTTTACTATCCATATAAGGCCATGTGCAGCAAAATGACCACATTCCATAGTCTGTCAATAGATGTCTCCACATTTACGACTTACGATTGGCTCATTTCAGTCTTAAGAATCTATATTTACTGATTTCTTAACTGCCAGCAGTTTGTGAACAGAATGTTCTGACGTAAGAAGGAATAGGTAATTTACGATGAGACAAACAGCGTAACAATGAGATGTGACTTTCTCTGCTGGACATTTCTATACCATTGAATGACTAATGTCTGTTTGTTTGTTTGTTCAAGCGTCTTATGGAAACAAATGGACATATCTTGATGAATCTTTCACATAGAAATTAACATATCGACGATGGCAAAAATATTTAAGAAATGCCCTCGACTCGATGTATAGAGACTGTTTTAGCTCAAATTAGCAGAACGATAGAACGATTATTCTTATTTAATTTCTTATTTGTCATTTCAAAAAAAAATATACTTCCGCATACAAAACGACTATTTCGATCAGACATTATTTTGGGTCGAATATATTTTAATATATTAATTTTATCGAGATAGTTGTTCTTTGGTGTCTGAGCATCCCCTGCAGTTTGCTTACTAATTAAAAAATAACACTGTTTTAACACTATTTATAAAAGCTGGAGATACTACAACGAAGAAAATAGTAAATTCTGATTAATTATGATCTGTGTATTGTCTCGGAGTAAATAAATAGTAATTTTATAGCGGCAGTTGCATGACACGTGACAATGAGGAGCCAAACTAAAAGCTAAATACAGATGGCGCTCTGGGCGACTGTACCTTATTTCGTGTCAATGTCACATGTGTATTGCGATTTTATCAGTTTTTTTAACATAAACGATATTTTTTTCAATATAATCACTTTCTTTGTAATGCGCTGAACACATTCAACTTGCATCACTTGCATTGAAGTTTTTAATACGTAATTTTTTTTCCCACTGTCTCTCACTGTTTTCTTTATTTGTAATCTTTGGAAAACAAATTAATTCCCCTATTTTTGCAATTAAATGCACTGCATTGTGGCATTTACTGATAATATTCTAAAAATATTCAATTTGTTTACAAAAGTTGGTACAATTTGACAGTTCTCAAGGTACAGTCGCCCATGCGACACCTAGCGGGAGAAAAAGGCAGTTTTCCTCCTCATTAACTAACAAATTCTGATTGCCTAGCAATCATAACTGCACTGTGCATTAGAAGCATGTCAATAGGCCCTGTACCTACTCGTGCGCTTCTAGCAATATACGTCGGACAGATGAAGCTTAAGTTAAAAGCACAAGAGTGAAGACAGGGCGATTCTTCATTATAGTAGGGCCGTGAGTGCGACACTGTATGTTTGTTTCTCACGGTCGCACCCGCCCACTAGGACTCGCTTCTATGTAACTATGGGACCGTAGAGCTTTTCTTAAGCTGTTACCTACTTAGGAAGATGATTCCGTCGCTAAGTTCCGAATCAAACGAATAATGCTTAGCTTTGAAAATTATGAAAATTTAACTCGTCAATTTCAAAAATTCGTCAAAATAACGTAACTGAAAAAATATTTGTACTAACAAACTGTCTCTTTATTTTCCGAGGGTTTTCACGTAAGTACTACAATTTCCGCGATAGGCTAATAAATAACAAAGTGATAGGTACATTTAATGATTTCTGAAATAGGTAAATCGATTTAGTACTTATATTATAACACACGCACAAAGTCAAAGACAAAGTCAAAGTCAAAGTCAAAGTCAAAGTCAAATAATTTATTTCCAAATAAGTTCTTACGAACACTTTTAGAAAGTCACAAGCGAGTCTATTACAAAGAAAATTGTATCAATGTCACAAAAGAAATAAAAAATATATCACAATGATGAAGAAGCACGAGAAACTCGCACTTTGCGGCCCCCCTTTCGTTTTTGCCTACTCCTACTTTTGACCTTCGTTTTGATTAAAATTGGGTTGGTGTCCGCAATATGTGCCAATTTCTTGCGCTTTACTGAAATATCCGAGCTCCAAACCTCTTTGTCATTAGTATAGTCATCTAACTTATAATAGGCTTTCTGACATAATGTATTTTTAATTGTATCTTTAAATTGATTTTCTGACAAATTTAATATATGGTCAGGTATTTTGTTATAGTATTTTATACATAGACCTAAAAATGATTTTTTAACCTTAGCTAACCTAAAATGGGGTTGGTCAATTTTATTTTTGCTTCTTAGATTCCGATTATGCCTGTCACCGTTTTTGGTAAAACTATGAATATTTTTCCTTACATACATAATATTTTCATATATAAATTGACATGGTACAGTTAAAATATTTATCTCTTTAAACAATTCTCTTAGGGAATCACGACATTTGAGTTTGTATATTGCTCTAATAGCCCGTTTTTGCAGAACAAAAATTGAATCAATGTCCGCAGCGCGGCCCCAGAGCAAAATTCCATAGGACATAATGCTGTGAAAATAACTGAAATAAACAAGTCTTGCTGTAGCAATATCTGTGAGCTCTCGGATTCTTCGTACAGCAAATGCGGCTGAACTAAGTCTCCCCGATAAAGATGTAATGTGCTGATGCCATTGAAGTTTCGAGTCGAGTGTAATCCCTAAGAAAACTGTACTTTCGGTGAATTCTAATCTTTCATTATTAAGTACAACATCATTATTGGAAGAATTTACATTAGGCAAAGTGAATTTTATACATTTGGTTTTCTTCGCATTCAACACTAGATTGTTAACAGTGAACCAATTATGAATTTGTCCAAGAGTGTTATTTACGTTGTCATAATTTTGTGCATGTCTATCAACTTTAAAAACAAGAGATGTGTCATCTGCAAATAATACAATCTTTGACAAATTCTCTATCATGTAGGGCAAATCATTAATATACACTAAAAATAGAAATGGACCTAATATTGAACCTTGAGGTACACCAATTTTAACACGTGACCCTGATGACTTAACTCCATTTACATTAACCTTCTGAATCCTATCGTCCAAATAAGAATTTAAAAGGCTCAAGGCTTCATTTTTGATTCCATAGTGTTTCAATTTTGACAATAAAGTTTCATGATCTACGCAATCAAATGCCTTAGACAGGTCACAAAATACGCCAATGGCATCTTTTGATTCCTCCCAAGCACTAAATATATGATTCAAAAGGGCAACACCAGCATCTGTGGTGCACCGTCCCTTTGTAAACCCGAA
>JARACY010000228.1:0-116801 GCA_029255725.1 Scrobipalpa atriplicella
AATAACTATAAACAATAATCTGCAATCCTTAATAAACGCGTTTCCTACTTGTAATTTCTAAAGGGTTGTAAAGGATTAAATACATCGAAGCGGATTTAAGCTGAGATCCCTTTGTTTACCCTTTTTAAGGTTCGAAACCCGAAATTACCTTCGCAGCTTCGCATTAAGTAGGGGCACCATTATTTTGAAACCCCTTGCATTTTAGGGAAATTGCGTTACAATATTATGATGGGTACAAAAGCTGAAATACAACATCTATGAATACAACTGAATACTGCAAAAAATATTAAATTGACACAACAAAAAAAAAGCTTGCAGTTCTGAATGCAGAATATTAATAATAATAATATCTATATTCTTGTGCAGTGCCAGAATAGAATAGCTTGACCCTATACCAGGCCAGTTTCACTCCGCATTTTAGGTAGCGGAACTCAAAACATTCCTCAAAAACCATAACGCAATTAGCTTGTCCTACAATCTTACATGGTTCCTATTGTATTAATTCTATCATGTCCAAAGCTGAATGAATGGTGCCCCTACTCTCTATATCGTTGGGTAGAAAGGCTCGACTGCGCTGAAACGGAACAAAGAAGATTGTGAAAGCTTTGCGATAGGCTCACAGTGGTATGATCGATTTCTGTATTTATAACATTTTATCTAGGCACTTAGCTAACTAAATATAGCTGACTTTCAAACTAATTTAAATTGGTCCTGTAGCCCAGCTGTGAATAAAACATTTACCAAATCTAAAAAAAAGTAGACTATCGCTGCGATAGGTAAGTGTCGAATGGTAAAAGTTAACTAAAAAATAAATGATCCAAACTAAAAGTACAATCTCGTCACACAAAAAAGCAAAATAATTCCACGAAAAAGTGAAAGTTTAGTGTATGTCACTCTCAATAAGATTTCAGAGAATCACCTGTTTGCTAAATATTTTTTATTGCGCACCTATTTTTATTTACTTGTCGCTTCCCCGGGGAAACATTAACGAGACTGTTTATGACGTCATATGAAAATTCCTCGACACGCGTCCTCAAACACTGGGTATTTGACTGAAATGACGGCGACGTCAACCTTGGTGATTGATTGCGTGCTTTGAACAGCGGCTTTATACCCTTTTGAGATATCTTTATCGTGTTTCGAGGCTTTGAAAAGTTGTGGTACATTTTCAGCTCAGACCTTTTTCTCTTTAGACGGTTTAAGGGGTAATGTTGCGCGGCGAAGCGGTTTATCAAGTTGTGTTTTTAAAAATAGACTTTCCTAAAATATTGCGGAGGGAGGATCTATTTTTTACAAAGTTGATGGATTTGATGAAGGGGCGGGCCCTTGGAATCTATTGACGTGTCTTCTAAATTCAGTCCCAGTCACTAGGCTTTTAAGATCAAAGAATATATATTTATTGAAATTGTTTTTTATATCTATTTAGAATATTTATAAATATTATAGAATGTCCATGTACCTCGAATGAATTATGGATGTAATATTTTGTGAAACTTGAGTGTTATTTCATGAATCCAAATATTCTTTCATATTAAAATAATATCTCCAGAAGACTCAAATCAGCTAAAAGCCTCTTTAAAAATGTATAATTTTACATTTAAAGTGGTTTCAATGAAATTTTTATGTGCGTTCATGCATTCACAGAGTTTGCTTCGAAATTGAGTTTGATCCTTTCTACTTTATAAGTCACATGTCGTTCCCAACAAACTTGAGGACATTGGACATATGATTGATGTTGCTCAAAAGAGCGCAACAGGGGCGGAGTGAGAAAATAGAATATTTATTCTAATTATGTTATCGTATCGTTTCTTGCTGTTTCACTTTCTGTAGGTCGAATCTACTGTAGGAAATTTCTTTTTAAAGATAAGCAGAGCTTGTTGCGACTATATATTTTGCCCTTTGTTTGTTTCTGTGTACAATAAATGGTTAAATAAATAAATTATGTTACTGAATTGTTGGTATTTTTAACTTTTAGCCAATATTCTTAAATATAGCAAATCATTAACCTACTCATTGGACATTCGCCATCAGAAGAACAAAAACAGACGTTAACAGAACTAATTTTATTATTCAACGATGTTTGGATAGTCTTCAGTATCCTCGGTAGTCTTCAGTATCCTAGCAAATTCTTTAAAACAAAGTTCAGCAAAACACTTCACGTTCTCTCACTGTAATTTGGAAGCCTATTCAAAAATCATAAAGCATGTAACGTTGACTGCCGCCCCCTGTCTAGATCCGACCCTGTATCAAATATTCACGATTGCTTGGGAGAATGTACCACGTGTCCCAAATCACCGGAATGCCCTTTATGTTCTGTTTTATTACACATCTAGTTTCCAGAGAAAATCGGTTTGTATGTTTAGGATCGGATTCTATTACATGTAGGCAACCTTCATTTTTTGCGCGGATATTTTTTGCTGTTACGTAATTTTTTGGTATCTACATTGTGAAAGGTCTAAGTAAAAATCTAGATTGATATCAGAGAATTGTAATGGATTTGATATTAAATATAACATTCGTTATCCATTCTATTCCAAAAGTAATGAAGCAATAGATTCATGGTCTTTTTTGCGTCTAGATTTTTTTTGTGTTCAGTAAGTTTATTTCATCATCGATCAACTATTTCACTTATTCCGAAATACTAGCATAAACCAAGACATAGACATGATTTTTACACACACATAAATAAAATCACACCAGATTCATACGGCGTAGGCAGACGGTAAGTAAATTATAGTTTAGTATGGTAGGTTTGAAAAAATTAACTTGACTTCGAATGACTGAATACAAGCCTTGAATTCTACTCCAAAATTCAAGTAATTGCCCTTTACCTCAATAAAATGCGTTTTCGGACATCTGAATTTGAAGAGTTATTTCAAAAGAGAATGTGTTTACATCGGTACAGCACACCGTAACAAGAATTTATGAAACTAATCCCGAAATATAATCCAGTTTCGTTCTATGTAGTTATGTACCAGTCGGTCCAGTTGGCTGAGCTCCAGGAGCATTACGGGTCACCATCATTCGATTGCCGTGAACTTTAAATTGGGAAAAGCTAATTTTGCAGTTTAAGTTTCGGTGACAAAGTTATATGACTGGAACTTAGCAACGGTATTTTTTTTAATCTGGATTTTATTTTGTGGTGTTAACTGCTGATACTATAACGCGAACAGTTATTTAAATTGAAAAGTTATTTAATTAAGAATGACAAGTGTGTTAGGAAGAGTACTGTAATGATAAAGAGTTAGGTTACATGTTCAAACATAGTTTTTGCTCTTTGAAGTGCTTTTAGCTTTTAGAGTAAAGAAGATAATAAAATTAAAAATTTAATGCACAGGTAGGTAATTTCTGCGTCAAATATGTTGCGCGCATCGAATAATAAGATTTCTGCTGTCAGAAGTGAAAGAGTTGAGATTATTAATGTTAATACCTTCATTTTACTTTGTAAGGCCGCAGCTCCAAATACGATTCGTATCCGAATCCTGTCCGTGAAAATTCCATACAAAACGGATTTGGATGAGTGCGAAAGCTATCATACATTTACTAGGAAGGCCATTTCGGATCAGATTCGGATTCGAATCGGATTTGGAGCAGTGCGCAAGCGGCCTAAGAGTCGTTTGATGAGTTGTAATCTCCTCGTCGAATACCTATTGAATGTGGTTCACTGACCTGTAACAATGAAAAAAAACATCCATAAAAGATCTATTGAAATGGTTTTTGTGTGCCTACAATAATTAAGGAATGAAAATCGATGGGGGGAAAGTACCTAAATATTACAAATTATGATGTTACATTATTTGAAAAGAGGAAATATTTATGTGTATTTAAAACTATTTAATAAAACCGAAACTTTAAATATCAACAAGTTTTTGAAAGGAAATCATGTTGGACTAGTAGCGATTAATAAAGAAAAAAAATGCCTTAAGTAGGTTTATATTTTAGATATAATTATAAAATCGTATATAGATCTATAATGTATATATTTGGCCTCGATTCACGCCGTCCAGTTACTAATTCTAATTCTTTGTAGCGCTATCACTTTCTTATATTTGACATAAGAACAGGATATCAAATAAACACATGACATTGAAATTCCTAATCTGACATAAGACTGCTTAAATTACGTAAAATTAGTGAGCACGCTCTATGGTCATTCCTTATTTAAAGCGCCGTACGTCAAATTAGGAATGTCAAAGTCACGTGTTTGTTTGCTATCCTGTTCTTATGTCAAATTTAAGAAAGTGACAGCGCTACTAAGAATTAGAATTAGTAATAGTGCGTTCTAAATTAGCACTATTGTATTGGTAATCAAACAGCAGCATTAGGTTTTAATTTACGCATGTCCTAACGTTTTGCATGAAATCTGGTTATTATAGGTATTAATAGGTATACAACCAGCCTGTTTGTACGAACATGGATTATTGAAGGTAAATATTTCCGTAATTCTGAGCTACCTGAACGTCTGAGCCATTCATACCGCTGTCGGGTGAATTCATTTCAGATTCCTCACTGTAATCTTACTGTTGTTTACTGTTTCAACTGCCTCTACGGTCCAAAAGTCTGAGCCATGGGCTCTGGGCCTAGAGCTTGCGGGTTTGATTATGCCAGGGGAAATAAAATTGATATTATACGGGTGGCTCTCATAAAGTTCTGTTAAGAAATATGATTGTTTTTTTTTTTGCCTTTTACATACAAAACTGCAAATCCCGAAGAGCATCTTTGTATGGAAAAGGCAAATTTTTTTTTCGAGCTTAAATTTTTGTGCTTTGGAAAAGTTGTTTGGTATCATTAGTAGAACATGTGGTTTATAGGAACGCAGTAATTTTTTTTTACACCCTGTATAAAAGTAGAAGGCTCAGTTAATACCGCGGTGGAAGTCACAGGTATATTCATTTGAGATTCCTCACCGTAATCTTCCTGTTGTTTACTGTTTCAGGCTTCAGGCACGGCTGTGGTATTAGCATTAAACATGCACTAATCTTGGCTTTGTGTTATTTGTTAACGAGATATTATCCTGCGGTTAAAAGTGGCCTGTTATATTCACCCAGGTATATTCCATAGGTGAAATATGATATCTAATTGGCTATGTAATATTCCAGTCCAGGATAAGTTTTCTAATGACTAATGTAATAAAAGTCTCCTAAATCTGTTCAGCTAACGATAGTAAATGATTAGCCAAAGCTGAAATAGAGAGTGTTCACTTTTTAACTTAATATAGTGTAAAATTGTTTATCTGGCATTCCCACACGCTGACGGAACACAGCAAGCTTGTCGTGTCGGCGTCGTATTTACGATACTAAAGTCAAATTATCAAGCGTGGGATTAAATGCCTAGCCTCGTAATTTGCGGAGCTAAACGGATGCAAACTGCATGGAGGTCTGCATAAATATCTCGACCTACGGTGGCCTATCTGCCGCAGAGTTTATTAGGGCTACCGTAGCAATGGTCACAGTGTTTTTGCATAAAAAAATACATTATTCACTTTTATTATTATTCCCGATAGGTTAGCTTTTGATTCTAGTCTGGCTAATGGTATGGAGACAGAGTACACGGTGGAGCAAGAATACCCAATAGTTTTCAAGTCAAAAAGGCCCTTGTAAATACTACCACTGACACGTGAATAGAACCTATAAAGAGTTAAGGTAGGTATTTATTTATGGTGATATTGGTGACGAACGGCCAAAAAATTTACTACCTACCGCCACCTACCGCAGTAAGAAATTCGTGAGATAAGTAGTAGGGTCAAAACAACGGTTTAAAAACTAATGACCGATCATACGATCACATTTCAATTTAGCTGCAAAAAATATTTTCGAACACTTAATTCAAATCCTGCACGGGAGTTTGTTTGGCCAACGTAGTCCATCAGAAAACTCTAATTAACGATTCTAGATCAAAGCCTGCAGCCGTTTAGCCAGGGTTCACCAAATACGGGGCAGTCGGGGAAAATCGGAGTATACGTGCAGACACGTTATGCTGAATAATTAAAGCAGGCTCATCCTAGACCTTGTGAGTTTGCAAGGGTAAGATTTTAGTCAACACTCTCTTAGGTACTTGGTATGAATTTAAAACTATAGTAATGAATTTTTTAGTAAGTAAGTTTCACATTAATCTATTTTATGTGTGGGAAAAATGGGACATTTCGCGGATTCTGCGTTATGCAATGTTCAATCCGCGAAATGTCCCTTTTTTCGGCCAATAGGCGAATTTGGAATTTAAGCGTAACACATAATAACAAGTTATTCTTCAGTCAAGTATTGTAAAATTTTAGAGCAGTTGCATAATATGGTTTCGAAAACTAAAACAACCTTTTTCGTAGCAGAAAACCCGTTTAAAATATACGTAAACAACAGCAAAAATCTCAAAATATCATATCGTTTAAAATAAAGCTTTCACAGTAAGTAATACAATAAGTAAACATTTTTAATTTACTAATGAAAAACAACTTTTTAATTTAGAACGCAACAGAATGTTTATCTAACCAAGTCGTCGTTATCACGTCTAAAAGTCAAGCTAAAGGTGCTAAATCAAAATAGCTCCATTCATTTGCAAGCTTAATTTGGGTAAGCGCACGGGAGAGTCAGCTAAAGCGCGCTAGTACATAAAGCCGGGTAAGAGTGTGTTTACTGTGATGAGCGGAGCGGAAAAAAAATGTGAAGGATAAGAAATGTTTTGAGAGAGCAATGTGATTCTGTGCCAGTTTTTTGGAGTATTGGTACCCAGAAACTCTATATTTTTTATTTTAAAAATTGAAAATGTACGACGAGTAAAAAATATTGAAATAATAGAGAATATTATAAAAATATCTTCTCCGCAGGCATATAAATTAAAAAGATCTAAAAGTTTGCCGCTGTGACCAAAAGACAGAAAAATTTCTTACCTATAGGTAAGTATTTCTGTTGTATCAACTTATGCAAAACTGGGAAAAGAAAATTATGAATGATGAGAAATTTGATTATTAAACTTTACATCTCAACGTCGCTCCGCTTATCCCCGCTGCAATGTGAGCGCCCTAAAGCCGAATAAATAACGCATCCAGGCGCTTGCCCTGAATTCCTACCTACTTCAGTCCCCCACTAGGGCTGTGCCGCTTTGCCCCGCTGCACCACATCGGGAATTTAACGGTTTTTTAAACTGTGGCTTTTGGATATTCGAATACACTGGATTTTTCGGCGCGGCTAAAATTGAGAAAGATTTATGCAAGTGAGAAATTAAACCGAATTGGTTGGATTCTCTTTGCAAAATAAATCATATTGGATTATTTTACGAGTTGGTGGAAGAGATTAAACACGTTTGTTTGTATTATCCCACAAAACTGTTTGTTCATAGTATTTTGGCTGTGGAACCGTATTTTCTGTAATATTTTTCCTGTTTAATATTTCACCGCTATGTTTGTAACGAGATTTAGTTAGGATTTCACTACGGAAATAATGTAATGCAAAGTTCCATCCTGCGCTAGCTTTTTCTAAGAAGCAGAAGTACTCGCATTTTTTTGTGCCTCAAGGGCCTGAAATCGGCTCGAAATCAATAAAAAACGGCGTATGCCAGACGTCACGGACCTCACAATCAGGCTTTGCTGCTGCGAGTGCGTGTGGTGCAGAATGTGTCTCAAGCAGAATGTGACCGTCTAACTACAAAGACAGGCAGATCTTATATTTATTCATCACAATTGAAGTTTAAATAAAACACACAAAGACAGAACAATGCATCACCACAAAAAGTCAACGTTTTCATCTGAAATAAACAGAGCATTTAAAAGAGAGCATCGTCAATTGGATCACCAATGGATTCAGTGAATGGGTGACGAATTCGGACATATAAAACGATCCAGCCAGTGCCTGCCACGGCCAAGCCTCGCGAGAGCCGAGCGGAATGAAATGACGTAAAGTGACATAATTTATGTGAGTTCACTGTGACTTTCGTGCGAGTTTTCAAGTTGAATTTTGTGGCCAGTGAAATAGCGAACAAGTTGTGAATAAAACCGTTAGTTTTATAAATAAGATTTGTTTATTCTTCTTTTAATCAAATAGCAGTAAAATATGAGCCTTCATGAGTCGTCTTAGGCAGTAGGAGTCTCTGATTGAAAATACGTTTAAAAGAAAAAAGAACTGACAACTTCTATCACTCAATTTAACTTTATCACACTAATAAAATAGAGAGATCATGCAATTAATCATTCCTACAACTATATTACCCTGAGGAGGTTCAGGATAGGCTCGTGCTCCTCGGTGGGGACTATTATGAGCTGATAATGATGACAACTATAGTTATGAAGAAATTTTACTGGCTCTTACTTCTGCTGTGGCTACATATTTGAACACATAATATTGTGACAGTATAGGTATACATATCGTGATGTCATAGATAAACCAACCGCCCGCTGTTTCAATGGCCGTCGTAGACTGTCGTCGCGATAATGTCTTCCGGAGTCCCACGCACATTCTGCACGAATGCCAGGATGGAATGTAAATGTTCCGGTCTTTATACTAGTTGATAATATTTTAGATAAATTGCAAGAAAAAGTACGGCCATTGAAATATAAAATGTCTATAGGTAAGTGATCAAGACAAAGTTAGTAATTTAATTTTAATTTCTAAAATACCAAGTTAAAAGACAAAGTCAATTATTTTATTGTCATTTTTGTTAATACTCTACGGTTGGTGTGAAGGTTAGTGCACAGTGCGTAATCTGTAATAACGTACTTACCTAATATAAAATTGTAGAAATCTATCTAATCTAAAATCACATTAGTAAGCAAGTAAGTACCTATTTGTTAAACTTGAATAAAATATAAAAAAGGAATTATAGCCTTCATGAAGGAAATTAATAACTTTACTACCTATTTTATTACAGTATGCCGTCCAAGGTTATAAAATTTATTGCTAAAAACACAACAATTTTCACAAATTATTAAACCGAAAGATTTCTCTTAGGAAAACCTGGAAAGCTTGAATAAACAGCTCTGAAAAATTTCTTCTAACAAACTATGAATATTTGAAACGTTAACAAAATAAACGTTGCGTAACTTCACAGTGTTGAAACTAACTAAAAGCGTTTTTGTGTTCTGAATATAACAAGCTTAAGCTTACAAACGGCCAAAAAAACAAACTAAAAAGCCAGGCACACCTAGTCATTAAAACCTAGCTTTTCCCGGGCCTATGTATAAAAACAAGGCCAGTAGATAGTAGGTTCAGTACACCCAGTGACTTCAACATCCTTACCCCTTCCCCCCCCCCCCCCCCCTCCTTCTCGGCTTTCAAACTTACCCCTCCCTACCCTATTCTCTCGCAAAACAAAAGGCTGTATCTCGAGAATTCCTCATTTCAAGAAAATTGTCGGAGATTTGGAAATGAAAATGGGACAAATTGGCATAATCTAGTAGCGGTCCATTTTTGAGTAAGCGTTTTTAGGATAAATCCTGCGTGGGAGTGCCGTTATGAAATAACTGTTTGTGTGAAAGTGGATTTTGCTAAGTTACTGAAATATTTAATGGCGTTTACAGCTTTTTTACGTGTGAGTTGATAAGAAGCAGTTAGTGTTCGTTGTAAATACTCGTACCTAGTACTGATAGCAATAGTTTAATTTGGTGTAGGTTTTTCTTTTAATTGATTTTAACCTGTTAACTTTTGCTTCAGCAAATAAATAAACAAAACTAGCTGAACGAATACAATTAGTTCGTACAGTGATATCTAACCCAGTGCACAAACAGTTCCAAAAGTTAAATAAATATTCCCAAGACAATCTCTCCACATACAAAACTAACGATCACTCGGATAAAAAATACAATAGGCTGTTAAAAATACTGTTCTATTCTAAATCAACAAAAAGATTGTCTACCCAAAAATCGTTCAATAACATTTACACAGCCTTAAATCAATACAGAAGCTAAAACTAGAAACTTCAAACGAACAAATTCTAAATTTGAATTTCAAATAGCTGCTCAATAAGTTAAGTTTCTGGGGTATATTTCCAGCCTTTCCGGAAATTCATCATTTAGAATTCAGATGGGTTCTAAACCAAACAACCCCGGAGCCAAACGGTTGTAACTCATAAAATTGGGTTTCAGAGACAAATGGTAGTCAACAGTCGTGTGTCTGGCAACTTCTTAGTGGGGGGACTGTTTTGTAGAGAAAATAAAAGATAGGTACCTAATGGATTATACAAGGTGTAAGAGACGGCGTACCAGAAACTAATTGGGGTTGCTCAGTCAACGAAACTGAACAACTTTCACTAGGAAATTCTTGAGTTTTTTTTTTTTTTGCTTTTCCATACAAATTTTCAGATCAAGGTGATAATTTTGAATAGAATTTCTTGGTGAAAGTTGTTCAGTTTCATTAACTGAGCAAACCGTATCCTTTAATGCTGAGCTGTCCCTTACACCCAGTATAAGAAAATGTTTAAAAAAATGTTTGTCGAGGTATAATGAGGTCAAGTGACGTTACCCGAGGTCAGATCAGACCTCAGCAGCAACAATATTAACCTTTAATATTAGAACAGTATTATACAGGTCACAATCACCATTAGAGAAGTAAAAAGTAATTTTCGATGTTACAATGGTTTTTTATGATACTAGCAGCTACAAAGGTTGCAGAGTTTTTTGAAACATGAATTTAAATGGCCTAATAGCAACACTGCGTAGGCAAGGACATAAGCAATGTATTTATTTTTTAATTATTTCTCTACATAAAATCGTGATAACATTTATTTCTATATCAAACAATAAACAACGTAATGTGTACAATAAAAACAAAGTGTAATGTTTGCAAACCCGCATCGGGTCTGTGTATGTGTAAAACTCGTATACTAAGGCCCTACGAAATGTATCCACACTTTGGGCCCATCTCTTTGTAGTCCGTACGACCCCCTCTCGTGTTACAAACGAAAATGCTCAGTGGAGGGCAGAATGATTTGAAAGCTCTATTCGCTGTTTGGCTAGTAAGAAATGTGCTTTTGGTGAGGGCATCGTATTATTTTGAAAATTGTTAAAATCTATAAGTAAGATATATAGAAAAATAATCAAAAGAGAATGTGAAAAAGTCAGAACGACGCCACGTAACAAAAAAAAAACATCAGTAGGTACTGTAAAGAGTTAAAATTAAATTTAATGATTATTAGAATAGGTATAATATTGTGCCTTATATCATGAATGTGGAATGAGGTTTTTTACCGCGGTAAAAAATATCAAATAATATAATGGTTTTTTTTTTCAAGTTATTGACATATACATATAGCACCTATTAGCTATAGTAATAAGTAAAGAGGCATGCATTCTTTTAACAATAGGTATTACTTAATAGGTTAAATTGTTATTGTTTGGATAGGTAAACCCTACAAGTCAAAGTTATGTGTACGTTCTATTATAATATTGGTTTAGGCTTGGCTGGTACAAGCAAAAGCTGAGCAAGGTAAGATGCTATCCTTTGGAAGCTTTCCCATGGTACCAAAATATTCCGGGTTTAAGGGACAGCGGACCGCAAACTGATAGGGGTTGCAGTGTTCAGTCAACAAAACTAAAAAACTTTCAGGCAATGAAAAAAAAAAAATGGTTTTCAATACTAAATGGGTTTAAAATACTAAGGCCTTAATTAAAAACTGCAATAATTCTGCAATATTTAAAACCTCTTGCAAAAACACCCGCTCTATTTTGTTTAGTTTAGTCAACTTCTCAAAGTTTAATTAATAATCTAGGTCAAAAAAAACTTTGATTCAATAACGAACATTTTCTCCTATTCACAAATTCCCTTTCCAAACTCTTGGCTGTAACCAATGGTAACAAATTTCAAGTAAAGTCGTAGCAGTGAACCGCTTGAACCAGTTAGTTTGCGTCATTTATTATACAAGTCCCGTGGTTTCCGAGACGATTTGCGTCTACCTCCGCTTCGGCATTTCACTACCTTCCTGTTCGCATTCGGTATTCTCTTTACAGCTGTGTTTGAATATCCTTGAGGCGGATAAAATTGCTGGTGTGTTTTTCTAAGGCACCATTTGTTACCATAAGGAGGTAATGAAAAAAAAATACCTTTTTAGTCCTCCTTGATTCATATCCTCTCCGAATCGATAACACTGAATTACTAATCTATCATTTCAAAAATCGATACCTCCATCCCGTTTCTATCTCCGGGGAAACTTCGAATGGGATTTCCCTTATCTCACAGATTACCTGTATGTATAAACCTCATTATTATAATAAGCACTTCACTTTGCCATTCATTATGTGGTCATAGGCCCTGTCCTGAAGTGAGAGTATAGAAAAGTGGGTAATATTCTATTTAAATAAAAAAAAAAACAAATATTACAACAGGGTTGTTTTTTAGTCAGACAACGAAACTGAACAACATTCTAAACAAATCGAAGTGGTCTATTTGTATGAGGAATTCAATTTTTTTTTCATTGTCTAAGCAACCTCTATACTATAGATCAGTTTGCGTACTGACAAAAAAAATGGGAGTTATAGTCTTATCCAGGTAACATACACCGAAAGCTTTACCTAAAATCCAAACTCCTAACCCATTTATGTTCATATAAGCAGAATAAACCCGCCTCCATAGCTGCCACAATCTCGCATTACATATAACATTTTCCTAACATATACGAGATCTTCAGATAAGATGCTGTGAAGTTGAGCTTAATATAACATGTTCTATAATTACGCGAATATGCCCTGTTCGGTTAGCAGTTGAGAGAAACAATATGGCGTTGATTTCGTAAGAACACGACTTAACAAAATATGTTCTACTCTTTGAAAGTTTATTGATTATTGTGTCATCTAAGTACATCCTTTGAAATTTTTAAACAAATACTAACAAGATCAGAATAAGTCCGTCTGAACTGTTACTTTTTGTCTCTAGTGACAAGAAACAAAAGTGATAAGAACTTATTTTAGTTAAGTCCTGTGTTCGTTCGAATCGAGGCCGATATGGTAGGTACGCTATTAAGATTGATTACATAACTTCGGCTCAAACAGGCCATTAATGTAATTGTGGCCTCGTTAATGTAGTATCTAGCAAGACTAATATCACTGACTTTAACTGATTAAAAATCTGAGCACGAGTCGAGTATATAATATAAGCCATGCAAGGACTTTTCACTAACGAGATAAAAGAACTATGAAGAGATTTTCTACATTCATAAGTACAAAAAAAAATTGTGAGCCTTTATCATAACCCTTTATCATTTATCTTCTTTAGTTTTCCGAGGTTCTGATATATTCAACCTATAATTAGTACTATACAGTATTTTTAGCAAACGAGTGCATCTTAACCCGGAACGGAAGACCGCGTTACTCTAAGATCTAAACCTTGTGAATCTATTCTGTGTTTGTGATTGTGCAGTAGGTATAAGGAGAACTGTCAAATCTTAAGAAAGCGGTGTTTTTTTTTTTTTTTCGCGACGTTCATAATAAGCGTGGTTGTATACTGTATCTTTGTATTCAGTCCGAGCGCCGCCTTGCGTCAGCATCGTCGTCAGGTGGAAAATAGGTCGCAGGTATAGATTAGACTACCTTATTATAAATAAGCAATGCCCTGCTTATTGAACCTGGCAACATCTAATTCAAATTTACATTAAGAATGAATACATTTTTTTAAATATTATACGGATATTGGGGGTAGTTCAGTCAATGAAACTATACAAATTTCACCAAAATGTTAATCTACAGCAACTATAAAATTGCAGTTCTAAAAGATGCATCATAATCTGTATTTGTATTGAATACAGGCGCCACCCCTCGTCAGCATTGTCGTCAGGTGGAAAATAGGTCGCAGGTATAGAATATACTACTTTATTATAAGCAATAAGCCCTGCTTATTGGACCTGGCAACATTGAATTTAAAGTAAGTTATATTGGGAATGAAAATTTTATTTAAATAATTCTGTATTAGGGACGGAGCTCCCCGCAAACTGATAGATTTTCAGTTAGTGAAACTGAATGACTTTCACCAAAATGTTTGGACACTAAAATGTTAATCTACAGCAACCAACTAATAGTACAGTTCTAAAAGATGCATCACATCTGTTTTTGTATTAAATACAGGCGCCACCCCTCGTCAATATTGTCATCAGGTGGAAATTATTATAGACTTCCTGAATTAGGAAAAATCTTCCAACAAATGCACGACTTACATTGAGTTAGTAAAAGTTCAGTTAGAAAATATTATCTATGCTTTGAGTAAGATTGTAAATTAGAGAGATTCTACCATTATTTATATTCTTCTGTTTTTTTTTTGTGTTTGGCATTTATCTACCCAGATTTGGAGACACTTCTGCCAGTATAATATCGTTGTTTACTTCGTGGTCGTCGTCGTCATTTCAGCCGATTGATTACCTACGTAAGAAAGTTAAAATGTGACCTTTTAATTGTAGGTATGAATTTAATAATGATTAGGTACGTAGTATGAATCACCTGAGCAACTGACAAGTAACTTGCAGCAATGTTACTGAGGCCATCGAGAGCTGTTTCTGGTATTGACCGTTACGCAAAATATTATCAGAGAAATAAAAAAAGGCATTAAAAAATTACCGTTATGTTCATAAAATAATATGCCCATATTATGTTAGAAGAAGAATCAGAACCGCTGCTATCAGCTTGTCGTATTCGCAATGCAATCTACGGAAAGCCACTTAATATTCCATGCAAGCGTTTGCTCGCAGGCGAATGAAAACTGGCATAATAGTGGGTTAGTGTCATGTCCGTGGACAACAACTGGGCAAGAAATGTTTTGTCACACTTGTGTTTCTGCATATCTCATTACATTATACATCTTTAGGAAGGTTCAACCGGTAGTAAAAAATATTAGTTGACCAAACTTTAGGGTGTGAACCAATCCATGAATCTGAACAACTTTTCCCAAGGAACATGTCGAATAATAAAAAAAATTGGGCTTCTTATACAAAATTACACGAGCCAACTTATTTTTTCATAATCGAACTATGTTCCTTGGAGAAAGCTGTTCAGTTTCAGCTGTTCTGTAAAGTTTGGTCATATTTTTTTTTATTCACCGTATATAAATATATTACTACGGGCACGTCTAGCTGCTGCATGCCTAATGAATTGTAGGCAAAAACCACTACACAGTGGACGCCATCGACTGATAGAAGGTGACGCCGTAGACATAGGCTCGTATTTATAAAGCCATCTCAAGATTGAGAGCAATATTAAGTTTGGATTTGACAGGTCGTTTTGTACTGAAATGACATTTCTGATACAAACTCAAATTCGCTGTCACTCTTGAGAGCTGATCATAAATACGACCCCTAGACGGAGATGGTGGGACGAGTTGTACGCCTTCAACAAGTCATGGGCGGAAGAAGCACACGATAGAGAGTCCTGGAGGGAGCGGAGAAGACCTTTGCCCAGCAGTGGGTCAGATAACGGCTTTAAAAGATAAGATAAGATATAAATATTATTTCCGGTAATGAACATTCATATGTTTGGCCTCGGTACATTGTTCTTCATGAAAACTTTAAAGTGAGTTTTGACACAGTCATAAGATAATCTAGTGCGAAAACTCTTTCTGTGTTAAATGATGCTTTATCATGATAAAAAAAATACTTATCGTCATAGTTTTTTAAATTAGTAGTTAGGAATCAAACCAAATGCATATTTTCGACACCTTTCAGAAAAGAAGTGATAGTCAATAAAGTTTCAGTAATCCTGAATTGAGAAAGAGCGCACTCCGTAATGTCGGTATCCGAACGTATAGTTGTTAGTGGTAGCGCAGCGTCGCGTTGTATTGTCATCAGAAGTAGGTCGCAGGTTGCATTAGTTAGTACGGGGCTTGTGCGACCATGTTTCTACTGAATGTCTTTATTGAAACAAGACTACAATGTATTGGCATTGGCACACATTTCAATCATACTAGCCTCAAGCCAGGAGCTTTCAATTATGAAAGGCGTGGGTTTGACTATAGGTATCTATCGATATTAGACTTATTGTTCCCATTAGGTTAAAATGTAGGCTGATTTTATTTTAAATATTATATTTATTAAGATGAATTCGTGCTTTGACTAAGTCTTAAATCGTCGTTATCCTTAATAGTGGACTTAAACATTTTAGAAATTAAAAATGCCAAACATTGCTATAAAACTGATCAATCCGATTCATTGTGTGATTGATAGACATCATTCATCTACAAATTAGGAATACCTACGTTGCAGATTGTATTTGCAGCCCAATGGAAGACGGAGCCAGCTATTTAGGGTCTAATATTTAAGGCGCAAGCGTTTAGAATTTTGAAAAATGAATCACCAAACAATCAAACCGATCACTGATTGAACATGTTCATCTAACTAGAACTGCAGGAATACCTTACTGATTGTAAAATTTGCAGTCCAATTTGGAGACAGAACCAGCTGCTTTATATTCTATGCAGGCGACGTCGTGGCGGTGGAGCAGCTTGCGTTGCGCTAGTTACTACTAACTTATGTTTCTACACGTCAAGTTGCATTTATCGTATTGTACGAGTAGATTAGTATTTACTTAAAAGCGTGTTCTTGTATATGTGCACCCAATTACAGTGCCTGTGGAACAACCGTTATATTATTACAGATAATCTAGAACCTTGAAATCTTGAAAATTTCAACTAAAGATCAAGAACCCAAAGTTTCACACCTCTAGATTACGAAATTACATTTAAAAAAAATAACAAGCGCCACTTGATTTAATCTTTTGATGACTCTATCTAAAAATGCTATGTTTCAAATTGATTAAGATTTTTATAGCTCTTTAGTCGTCTCGACGTCGATATCCCATTTATAGAGAGAGCTTCTCAGTCAAATTGAGTTGTTTTAATTATCACTAGAAACTAAGATGTCTTAGAAGAGTTCTTGGCACGAGAATTAATGAGAGTAAGCACCAAATACGCTGACCTAACAGGGAAGCCACGTCTTTGCGCGTCTGATTTTGCGGCAACTTTTGCGTCTGTTTTGGCGTCTGTTTCTGCGGCGGCGTCTAAATTGACAGGCCATGACCAATATAGACCAAGAGCATGATGCCGATACACTTGTCTAAAGTTTTGATAATATTAAATAAATAATACCATTTTGAATTAATGATGCCTGTATAGCAAAACAATACCTATTTATTGTTTGTAATCCAGTAGATTACCAATTTAACTTTTTGATATACATAATTGGAACACATACAAAATGAAGGAGACATTATTTACGAACTATATACTTTTTTATTTCGATTATATTTCGATTGGTAGACGTTTGATAAGTTTTCATTAAGGTTTGCCACACTCCATGCATACGTTTCATCTGTTTTGATGGTCATCATTTATCGCTAGGTTGACTCCTGTACTAAGAAGCCGCGACCAAATGCGCGAATTTATGTAAACATGTCACGTAATGTCAATATATGTCTAATATATGCCATGTCAAAACCATGGACTTATTGCTAGTAACAGGACTGAGCACTAGGTATAAAAAATTGACATTCTAATACAGGTTCATAGGGTGTAGGTAACGCCCTATGAACTTGTATTTAATATTGAATATGGTCTGCCAGAGCTATCATATAAAAAACGAGTCGAGTGAGATAGAACTCGTAAATACGTGATTTCTTTGTCCCTTTGTAATCGTTCATTTCATAAGTAAAAAACATAATTAAAAGCAACTATCATACATAAAAATAAATAAAAGCAACTAGGGGAGACTGTTCCGTAACCGTATGGCTAAGGATCAGTAACAAATAAAACAAAATATTGTTTAGTCAACATTTTTGATTATCAATCTTTCTACTATCTCTTTCTTAAACTTTACTCTTTTCTATTTTAGATAACGCCGACTCCCGCTATATATCGCCGCAAATGAGCTTTTAAATAAGCTTGAGCAACTTCAAATCAAAATTCGTTTATTTTTGGACTTGAATGTCAATCACGAAAGCGGACTTGCATGCAATAACACACCGTTAGCAGAATTTGAAATATACCAGAAAAATAAATTTTAATTACCTAATAACGATAATAAGTGCAGTGCATCATACGATATTACCCCAGTATACGGTTTTAAACAAACAAACAAACAAACAAACATTGAATGTGCCAGCCGCATCTCCTCCTGGGTAGGTATATACTTTAAAAACCAGCTAAGGAATTCGAGAGTTTTAGTATTATTTTTTAATTTAGGCGATAACTCAAGTTCAACATTGGTAGCAATTCATGGTTGCAAAATATGTGTGCAAAGCGCGAAAGTCTTCAAATAAAATTTTTTGTTACTGCTGTTTTGCTGACGTCTGATTGGTGGTCCACTGCTAGCAGAATTACGGTAATAAGTGCAGTGCACCATAGGATATTACCCCGGTATACGGTTTTGGAACTTTTGGAACGGTCTCCTTTATTCAAAAGGGACAGAGAGTTCACATCTAGCTATCTCGCACGGCACATTTTCTTGTTGCCGGAGCTCAGTCCTGTTAACATATTGTCCATGTCCGTGCCAGATAACTTTGCGGTTATGTATGGCGCTAGTGTCTTTAGAACATGACACTTTGGAGACTGGAAAAATTAGTTCCATTTTTCTTCACGCGCAAAGTTATTTGGCACGGACTCATGGTCAAAACATGTTAGGGCTGCCAGGTGAAAATATTTTGCAATCTTATCACAGCGTAGTAGTTCTCCAACTGAAATTATATGACGGAAATTTTTAACTATTTATAACATAAAAACTTAAACATTTAAAAATAAGTGACCCACATACAAAAAGCTATACTATTATATACCTACTATTCACATTAAAAAGCTTGTAGCTGTAAAATTATTCTAATGTAATGTTTTTATCGCGGAACATTGACAGAAATTTCCGTCAATCAGGAGAACTACCCAGTTTTTAAAAAACAAGGAGGTTTAATTCTAAGTATCACGGTGCAAAAGTCGGATTAAAAATATATATATTTAATCATTTATTATTGCACACAAATAACATCCTAATAAAAGTAAACAAAGAACCTGATACAGACAATGGGCCCGATTCGTAACCATCACGACGTAACTAAATCTCAACTAAAATTATTGCCATCCCATACTCTTCCCTCATGATAGAAAGTGACAGGTTTGGACTTATTAGTTAACCACGAATTGCCACCATTGCTCTATAGAGAAAAATCTTACAACAGACGTTTTGAAGCAACCATTCGCGGACTGGCAAACACGAAAAAGCCAATTGCCGAATTCGGGGTTTGGCAGGTATGTAAAACGACCAATCCGCGGAGTGGTACTGATGAAATGCCAGCCCGCGAAGTGAGCAGTTTTTGATTCAACCACACCGCGAAATGGCATAGAAGAAATGCCAGATACCGAACTAAATAAAAAAACGCTGTCATGGGTCGTCGGGTCAACATGGATCGTGTCGGCGGAGATGAGTTGTCAGTGCGGGGAAGAGTTATCAGTGCGGTGCGGGGTGAGTTGTCAGTGCAGGGTGAGTTGTCAGTGTGGGATGAGTTGTCTGGGCGGGGATGAGTTGTCAGAGCGCGATAAGTTGTCGGTGCGGGATAAATTGTCAGCGCAACATAAGTTGTCTGACACTGACAACTTATCCCCGCACTAACAACTTATCCTACACTGACAACTCGTCCCCCATTGACAACTCATCCCGCATTGACAACTCATCCCTGCACTGACAACTCATCCCACACTGACAACTCATCCCCGCGCTGACAAATCATCCCCTCTCTGACAACTCATCCCCGCACTGACAACCCATCCCCGCACTGACAGCTCATCCCCGTACTGTCAACTTTTCCCCACACTGACAACTCATCCCCACACTGACAACTCATCCCACACTGACAACTCATCCCCCACTGACAACTCATCCCGCACAGATAACTCATCCCCGCACTGTCAACTCATTCCCTACTGACAACTCATCCCGCGCTGACAATTTATCCCACACTGACAACTCATCCTCGTTCTGATAACTCATCCCGCACTGATAACTTAACCTCGCACTGACAACTCATCTCCGCAGACATGACCCATGTTGACCCGACGACCCATGACATCGTTTTTTTTAAATGTAGTTCGGGGTCTGGCATTTTGTCAATACCACTCCGCGGATTGGTCGTTTTACATACCTGCCAAACCCCGAATTCAGCAATTGGCTGTTTCGTGTTTGCCAGTCCGCGGAATGATCATCAATGATCATTTTAGAACGCTCAATGGCCGAAATAAAAGGACATTTCGGGGATTGTGCGCTTTGCATTTGCCAATCCGCGAAATGATCCTTTTTTTCCGGCCAATGAGCGCTTTCGGGGATTGTGCGTAACATATCTACTAACTATTATTAAGTTAGTAAAAAATCGACCGTTTTCCGTGACGAGATAAAAAAAAAACTAAAATTATACAAGTGGCAGCCCTAAAACCGTACTGATTTGGCAGATGTTTGGCAGACGCACAGGCGATTTTTTTGACATTCGCAATTTTCACCGCCGGTCGCCGAAACACGTGGCCTCTCTCCGAAAGACGTGGCCTCTCCCATACATTCCCATACGTTTGTTTTTTTCGCAAGACGCGCCGCCAGTTTTGACGCAAGAAAATTCGCGCATGCGAAAAAGACGTGGCTTCCGCCTAAGTTTTGGCAACACTGCTGTGTGAATCTCGTCCAAAAACTTTTTAGATACGTAAATAATATACCTATTGATGAATGAACATAATTTTTCGACTTCCTGAAACTAATAACCTGATCTCTGATTTTATTCTATTCTATTCTATCTGATTGACTGAAACAGCATTTTATAAACATTTTGATTTTCTTATATTATGTAATTAAATTGTTCTTTGTGATTACAGGATACGGTGAAACAAATAAAATCAAACGAAATCTCAACTTTGGAACTCACATGATCAGCAAAAACCGAAAGCTCGCAAGACATTCAACTTACATGCTGTAAAAATTTACTACATCATAAAAATAGTAATGTCATAAAAATACAGAAAACGGGCGCTCGTTTTATGGTCCCGTTTTTTAAATTACGCTTACACCTTTTGCCCTGACCGCACTTCATTCCGAGGTTCTTTTATCTCTGTGTCTTGTATCTCAATCCTTTTGGACAGCGAGAAGCATAACATCAATCTTTTCGAGGCGAGAAACGCGATTTTCGTGTTATATTCTTAGCAAGATGGAAGGAGACTTATGATACGAAAGCTGTGTACATTTTGTGGGCATAAATAATTTGCTACTGACGCTCAAGAAATTGCGAGGTTATGAAAATCCGTGCTTAGAAACCGAGAGCTTGACTTGAGTTAGGATGCGCTGCATTTGACCCATTTAAAGCTATATTATACAGATAAAGTGTCTATCTTTCTACACATTTTTTCTTGTCGATTTCACGTTTACAATTGCTATTATCAAACTGTAGGGTAAAGTCAGGATAGACGCCACAGTGGGATACGTGCCGCACTTTTGAATTCACTATGTTACAAGGACCTTACGCCAAATATTTGTGCGGCATATAGTTAACCGCTCCCCCTACGCTCCTCAGCGTGCAGCTGACCGCCGGAGAAGGCGCGCGTTTTATGTGTATGTGCTAAAATCTTCCGCAGTGCGACCAAAGCAAGCGTAATAATTATTTCGGTAAGTTTATTCTGTCATATAACTTTTGATTTGAATATAAAACACATTGTTATTTAATTTTATGTGATACATTATTGATTCAATTGTACAACATATTGGGTTTAATGCGTGTCATTAGACCGTTTTTTTTTTAAATTAAATAGGCATGTATCCCTGTCAAAAAGGATACTCGCCTCACTTTTTCTGGGTATAGTTGCCTCTAACGGCATCTATCCCCACAGAAGAATACCTTAGATGCTCTTAGGGGCGACTATCCTCCACGTAGCTATTCTTCTTTCTCTAATTAATGTTTTGTCGTAGGTTGGCAAAATGCCAAGAAAATATGTGAGAAAAGAGGGTGTTGTCCCACGGTGTATCGAATGGACTGAAAACGACTTAATGTTAGCCTTTGAGGACATCGAAAAAGGTGATAAAGGCATAAATGAAATTGCCAGGTCCCGTGGAATTCCATGTCGAACACTAAGAAGAAGATTCATGAAGAGGGGTACACTAAAATGAACCTTAGGTAATTATTATACCTTATTTCCCTTTTTATGGATTCCTGTGTATCATCTTGCAAGACAAAGGTTGTGTTAGTGCCGCATACAGGAGAGGGGAGCGCATGGCCTTACAGTAGCACACCCACGCCAAAGAATACTTAATATAGCTACCGCTAGGAAACGACACTCTCACCCCCTGCATGTCTATATTGCCTACAATGCCTACCTATTATAGCGTTAAATTTTATTAAGTACAAATATTTTAAGGGTGAGTTCTTATAATGAAACTGAACAACTTTTCTTAGTAATTTTTTTTCGAAATCTGAGAAAATGATTTGGAACTCTCATACAAAATGGTGCAAAAAATATTTCACTTTGTTTGGGAAGTCCAATTTTTCTTTTCATCTTTCGAAAAAATTTAACTAAGAAAAGTTGTTCAGTTTCACGAGTAGAACTCACGCTTAAAATATTTGTACTTAATAAAATGTAACCTTATATAAAAGTCTGCCAAAATTAAGAATTAAGAAAACTAA
This sequence comes from Scrobipalpa atriplicella, assembly GCA_029255725.1. Classification (NCBI taxonomy): domain Eukaryota; kingdom Metazoa; phylum Arthropoda; class Insecta; order Lepidoptera; family Gelechiidae; genus Scrobipalpa; species Scrobipalpa atriplicella. The sequence continues at coordinate 22,583 of JARACY010000228.1, forward strand.
AAAAAACCTTATGTTAGAATATTGTATAGAAATATACATAAATAAAAAATAAAGCATCAGTTACATATTTTATTTAAATACCCACACACTTTATCTCTATAAATTTCACATTATATTCAAAAGAGGCTTCTATCCCCACATCAGAGCATCTATCCCCACAGAAGGCATCTATCCTTCAGAGAATTTTTACTGCGAGGCTTCTATCCCGCGCAGAAGGCATCTATCCCATTTTAAGAGGTTTTTTAATATGCAAATTACAGAAAATTGGAAAATGTTACAATAAAACCATTGAGGTGTATTTGCAGCGAAAAGATCAACGTTTTTATATATAGGACGTTTATTAGAAATTTTTATTTATTTTCTAAGTTAGAGGCCCATTTCAAAAAGTGTGGCATCTATCCTGACTTTACCCTATACCTTAATCGATTGTTTTAGCTAAGTACGTCTCAAATCGTTACGCTGTTCATTGTCTTGCTTGATGTTATTACCAAATTTATAATACATAATTTATTTTTGTTATTATTATAATTATTTATGGAAGATTGTAACCTACCTACTTACTTATACTTTTGGAATATAATTCTGATTTTGTTTGAATTTTATGTGTGTGCAATATAGTATAACAACAATACCGTTATTTTGTCCCTTAAGGAATTCTTCTTTGCCTTGACAGCGCAACATAAAGAATGGAACATTATATGGGGTCTTACCACGCTCGTACGCATCCAAAATTTCAAATTATCCCCTAAACCGCCCCCGGCCTGACCGCAGTATTTTGTTCCTTATCTTGGGAGTTTTATATCTCAATCCTTTTCCCTGGACCTCATATCAATCTGTGCCTCGGAAGGAGCACGTTTAATGAAACGTATTCGTTTTGTAAGGGCCCATTTAGCGGGTAAAATTGAATTGTCTTTTTTTTTGTGATGTTTTTGAATGGAAATGGAAACAAGGTGAAATTTCGCGCAACTCAGTTTCTTAATCAGAATAGTCTTAATTCTGTTTTTCATCACACTTAATAGCATAAAAATAGAAACATGTCTTATGTAAATATAATCATCATCATAAATTTCATTCAAATATTTCAATATCAAACACTGATGATAAAGTATCATACTTAGCTCTTTTACTATATTAAGGTAGATTTTTAGTACTTATTACATACATACATATAATCACGCCTTTATCCCTAATGGGGTAGGCAGAGCGTAAACGTCCTAAACTAAACAAAGGTCGTTCCGCCACGTCTGACAAATTTTGAGGGTTATTCCAGATGGATCTGTATATTGCGCATAGTGACAGGTTGTCAGCGCCTAAAATTGCAATACCCTAAAACCCTCGAATCCCTTAGCTGGATTTTACAGCATGCCCGGGAGGAGATGCAGCTGGCACATTCTATGTTTTTCTATCACTCCCAGTCCAGCATGGAAGAAATGTATCATTATAATATAACACTTCGAATGTAATTACCAAAAGGTAGTCCGCGCATCATAGGTACAGAAACTCTTAACTCTTTGTTAAAATTTCTATGTACCTAAGTAGGTAATTTTGATAGCATTTTCAGACAAGTTAAACAATACTCTCATTTTCCTTCACGAAGTTGGGTAACAAAACCAAAGAAAGAACAGCAACGTTGACGGAGAAGCGAAACAAAATGTTGCAAGATAAAAAAATGTTTCGACTTCAATGAAGTTAGCTGAAGTTTGTCGAAGTTTGTTTAACTCCACGCGTAAATCTTCTTCACGGCAGCTATTTTTACTTTTTAAACTTCATCGCCTCCAAGTTTCCTTGCAAACGCCAATGTAAGTACCTACTTCCTATCTATAAACTTTGAAAATGTGCTCCTAATTTTTCCCCCAAGAAGAAATTTTATTTGATTTATTTTAAATAGAGGTCTTGCCGCTATATTTTATAATATGATGTGGACAATTAATACTTAACAGTATTTTATAAAGATACCAAAAACATGACATGTTTAAAATTTAACGCACAACTGCAGTTTCGTTGTGTACCAATCAAAATACATTTTACAAAAGGTGGAAGAGAATTTTAATTAATGAGTAGATAGGTATTTTTATAACTATACCGCAGAAGTACTGTTACCCGGTAAAGGGGTAATGCTATATACTAGAAGATAATTTTTATTTATTTAACAGGAAATATGTAACAGAACATACAAAATTAAATTATAATTTAACATCGAACCTTAACCTAATCTTTAAAAAAAAAATAATGACCTAAAAACTAAACAGATCTCCCAGTGCGTTTCCACCAAACATGGTTCCCAACATGCTTTCATTCCCCCTTTGACCTTTGTATAGCCAGGCTAATACGCTAAGCGAGAAAGCTGCCAGCTCTGCGGTCACCAGATAGTGGCGCTGCGCACTGAAGGATCATCACAAAGGTATGGCACACAAAAGTATGCTATACCATGGACTAACTACTCTAGAGGACTGCTAACCGCCATACTAGAGAGCGTACCTCGATACTCGATAATAAGGTCAAAATGCGAGCAAACCTAGATGGCGCTGGCTCGAAGAGTCCGTTTTTAATATAGGTCATAAAATTGAAAAAAATCAATAACAACTTGAACCAAATTATCTTTTAAGATTTTTAAAGTAGAAATACACAATGAGAAATGCTGTTTAAAACATCTAAATTAAAATACATATTCAGTTTACACAATATTTCGCTAATGTCATGGCACTGCTAAATAGCGGTGTACGCAGTTTATAAGGGAGGTTATATTAAGTCCTCTTTGTTTTATTCGTCCATGGCCATACTTAAAAACACAAAAAAGTCATCTAACATTTATAAATTACTACTATCAAGTGTCGCAACGTACAATTTCACCTAAGTCTGGCTTAGGCGACCTAACTTTTAATCGATTTTAAAACTCCTTCACTCACAGCAAGCTATACAAAACGCGATGTAGTTGTTAAGCCACGTCATTCATAGTCCCAACTTGAACGTAGGTAATAGGTTTACTTAGTACATAATTTGATTGCTTAGTACAGTCAGGTACAGTGTAAACTAAGTTGCTGTTGCTGTCAATAGCTACACCAAGTTGTACAATGCAATCCATATTGGTGTGTGCGGCCAGTACTTGTACAGTGGACCCAGTTCTACTAGAACGTAAGTTGTGGTTTGATTATGATTAGTTTATGTTTGTTTAATATTTTCGCGCTTTGTACACATTATTTTATTGTATCGGATCTTAGCACGACGAGGACAGTGAAGTATAGGGTAGTGCATCGTACTCTCATGATCATGACACAGCAGACCTCGGCTCGCTGCACCAGTCAGCTCTCGACTACGATTCTTCTTCTTCTGTCGTATAGCCACGACGATTGATGCAACTCAATCGAAACGTCAGGTAAAGGTATTTAGCTCTTAATTAGATTAGTTTTAAATTTAACTTAAAAGTAATGAAAAGATTAACTTTTGTACCGGCCTAACGACACAAGATCAGATTTCTGTAGACAATCATTTCACTATAGTTGCAGAAGGTTGATTACTACAAATGAATTTATCTAAGGTGCTTTACTTGCCATGATTAGCAGATCAGATGAAATTGCGTCTGAGTAATATCCACTGTGCTGTAGATTTACTGTCTGTCTTACTGTGAAAGTTATACCTACAGAGCAACAGAGTAGCAACAAGTAGATAACAACCATTGCATTAAAGTTATAACATGAATTTCTACTGTAGAAGTTTCTACATTTCTATTCATGACTGTTATGCCTACAACGTACCTATATTATATTTTAAGAATCTTAAAGGATATGAATATTTTCATAAAATTGAACAACGGTTGTTATGTATATGGACCTATGTTCGGTGGGAAAATAACTTTCCATAGAACATAACATAGTCCATACTTATACGAGATGTGTTTTTCTGACCTATGTCCCTACGGAAAAGGCGTTCAGTTTCATGGGCTCATTTACATCTTTTAGGGTACATTTATTATTGTTGTAACACCCTGTAAACTAAATGCGTTAGTGAACTATCAGAGTTGAAGCCTCTGTAGCGTCGTTCAGCCCAGGTGTTTCAGTTGTTGTTTAATACTGCGCTATTAAGGAATGATTAATTTCGGCTAATGTTTCCACAGCTATGTACGGGAATTCACTTGTATGTTTCAGTGTACAGAAATAGATTTTACACACCTCTGCATTATTATATCAACATAATGTATCAAGGAACTTGCGTTTAAAGCAAGAAAATAATCCCAAGGGATTTAAAGTTGTATGGAAATCCTTAATAGCCCAAGGGTTATTATGAGATTTGAATTTGGAATGTCATGTGAACTACTAAGAAAATAATTTTCAGAAAAAAAAATATGGCTGTGTGTGTATTAAAACTGTTGCCACACTCGCCTTCTGCGCCTCCCGGCGAGTGTAAAAAGGCTGTATGACTAGTTATCTGTATGTGCTCTTTGCTTTGTATAAAAAAAAGAAACTAAAAAAAAGAAAACGCGGTTTGATTTTGCAAAAGTTTTTCTCTCATTGATTATTACTTCCATTTCGTAAATTGTCGAGTGAAATTAATATTTTGACTCCAGAAGACATTGTGACTAGTATTTTATCGTATTTTGTTATTTATGTTAAATACGATCAATTCGTTTTTTGGAAAAATACGTAGGTAGTGGATTGTGAACGTGAAGTGTAGTTCAGTGAGTGTGAATTGACTTTCGGATCTGTTGCTTCTGGTATGTTTTCAATATTTATTTATGTATCAATATTACATGATTAGGTATATTTCTGAGCTTTATTATCTTACAGACGCCTGCCACCGTCTAAGTAATCTGTGCAGTAGGTGTGTAATAGTAGATTTTATTACGTGGGAGTAAAATAATATTTTTAAGGCGAGGGCGTTTTTTGAATCCAGAGCGAAGTAAGGGATTCTAGAGTAGAATCCCGAGCGTAGCGAGGGATTCTAAAGTAGAATCCTGAACGTAGCGAGGGATTCAAAGTACGTCGCCCGAGCCAAAAATATTTTTACTCCCGAGTGATACACTCTACTTTTCATCCCCCTCTATGAGAAAAAAAGGCGCCTAACTAACACTTGTAAATTTAAATATAAAAGAATAAGAATGTTATAGGTAATTTCACTGCTAGAAGACCTCATTTTGAATATTTAGTAATTCGTAAAAAGAGTCGAATACACGGGCTCCCTATAAAACCCTGCTGCCCACTCGTGCCGTAGTTCGTGCATTTTCAATTATTTTTATTTTATCAGCCGTCGCGCAGTATAACCAGCCAGTGTACCATTATTTGAATTCGACATCTAACTATTTTGTTTTCACTCCGCATCAGTCATGCCAAATCAAGAAAAAAGAAAAAGATGTTCCAAATTCAAAAAGTGCGATTAAAAGTTCTTTTAATCGCACTTTTTTTCATAAAGAGGATTAAAATCTCATTTTTACCCTGCTGGGACAGTCTCTAGCAAAGAGTAGAGTAATAGTACCTATGTCGCTTAGAAGCATCAACTTTAGGCGCACTTATATGCGATTAAAGTCGTCGTTTTCGAATAGATGGGATGAAAAATATAGTATGCTCCTCGGGAATAAATGTGTCTTCGCCTTGGGCAGACTTGAATCCCTCGCTACATTCAGGATTCTTGTTATAATTCCCTCGCTTCGCTCAGGAATTAAAGATTTAATTCCCTCGCTGCGCTCGGGAATTAATCCTAGAATCCTTCATTCCGCTCAGGATTCAATATGCTGCCCGTGACGTTAGACACTGCTTTATTCCCTCGTTGCCTAATATACTATAAAGGTGTTTCATTTATAAAAGCAACAATGGATGCGTTACTAAAGGACGTCAATGAAACAAGGGAAAAATAAGTGTGCCTTTTTTTTTTTTTTTAATTCTTAACAGTGACAATCGAACACAGTCCGTCTGATAGTGTAAGTGGACACTGTTAAATAGACGTCTATCCCACTGAAAACTTACTGGCCCGTATTTATAATCAGCTCTCAAGAGTGACAGCTAGTTTGAGTTCGTATCAGAAATGTAATTCCAGTACAATATTACCTGTCAAATCCGCAATCAATATTGCTCTCAATCTTGAGATCGCTTTATAAAAACGAGCCTTAAACTTTAGATAAAATCATCAAAATAATAATGATAAGGAAGCAAATAAAGAAAAAAAATATATTATTGTGAAAGTTTTCCAGCTTTGTTGTCGTCAACCTTTTTCAGATTGCTCACTGCCTTCGAAATAATCTTGTAGGTGCCATATTTTAGTCAACCTATTCCAGTTTGCGCACTGTGTTTCAAATAACCTTTTACTTAGTGAGTGAGAATATTTTTATTACAAAGAATCGAACCATTGAAACACCGCTTGGTAAGATGAGATGTGATAATACTATTCTGAACCAGGTTAGATTAGCATCGCATGGGACTAATACCAATACACACGATCAATAGCCAGGAGCTAAATGAGAATTTCGATTATTTCGGGAATTTAGCTTTCGACCCGACTTAATGAAGCTTGACCCATTTAACTACGCTAGTGGTGCATCTGCCTCCTGGCGTATTAAACTCTGGTCGGGCAAATTCTAACATTGCTATAGATTCGATGAGGACACGACTTAACTAAATCTTATTCAAAATTATTGCTATCCTTTTTTTGTTATCTCATTCATGATAGAAAATGACAGGTGATAAATTTTCGTCAACATTTTGTAATTTTGTGCGCATTCGAATCACATCCATTCAGTATTAAAATCAAGTGGTGTGTTCCGAATGGGCCAGCTGCATCTCTTGCATGCTGTTAAAATCAGCTACTAAGCGAATCGAAATTCTTGTTTTAATTATTAAATACTTATTTCATCAATGTCCACCTTAACCTTTTTCCACACTTTTAAAAGTTACTTAAAAACTTATTTTAAATTCCTGAAATACATTGTGATGCTGATTATACATTGTCATTCATTCCATAATCAAAATTAAACCTGAAGTCGGCCGCTAAACCACATGTAGGTAGATACCTACCTATACTATGCAAGCCTTCATTATCCTAAAGTAATTTGAACTCACGTCCAGTATTCCAATTTTCAACTGAATAGAGCTAGTAATTTTGGAAATGTTACATCAATGTACCTACTAATGGGAACTGGGTGCAGTAGTATTCATTAACATTAAATATCTATATCACAGGCTATTCAGTTTCATTTATACTAACCAAACTCTGATACTTATGAGTAGGCAAACATTGACTTGAAAAAATATTCAAGTCATTATTCAAGCCATTGTTTGCCTGATCATTGCGCATTTGCGCATTATTATGTTGAAGATAACTATTTATTTACCCAATTTTCTATTTTGGAGTATACCTTAACACATATAAATGAAGATCATATTAGTCGAACAACAAACTAACTGCCTAGAAGGTATCGTATGATAGCGTCTAATTAAATCCTAATAATATTATTTTATTAGTATTAATACGAATGTTTGGATGTTTGTTACTCAATCATGGTTCGTGGGCGTGGGTGGATAGCTAGTAGGTATCCTATGTCTTTGTCTGGTTAGAGGTGGTCGAGTGAGAGAAAATCTAGGTGGGAATCTGAAAGCCAGCTAAGCCTCATAAAAAAGATCGTGTCTGCTATATTTCACGTGTTATTAGTTTAGCCATAAAATGATTTCAATTTTCAATTTCATATTGTAATTGAACCAACCCATTATGAAGATAGGAGCAACCGAGCTCCAAAACCGTTTACGCGGCACTTAATGGCCTGGTGTCTCATACTCCATATCTTAATAGATGCGGTCAGATCCCTCCCCTATTATACCTAGTAGGGTTTGCATAGATACAGATTGAGTTTTGGGAATCGTACCACAAAAATATATTGCATAGTTTTCTTGTTGCGATTTAATTGGTTTTACATATCTCATGCTCAGTAAGTGGTTCATACAACCCTAAAACCCGGGATGTAAGTGGTACTTTGCATCATAGGTTTTGAAACCTATGCTGCAAAGTAATTTGAATAAGGAACTGTCAAATTGCAAGAAAAAAAAAGTTGATAGCCTTATTTCAAACACACGGAATCGGATGATTAATCGAATCGGAATCGATTTTAAAACAAATTCTATTCGAATTTATTTAAATATCGAACTGGCCAGTACTAAATATGACGCATAGAGTCACAGAATAAGGCCATAAAAATGTAAACATAGGATTATGAAAATTATGAAATTTTTACTCTGTGGTTTTTATAACATATTTATAACCTCAAAACTTGAGTTTGTCGATTTATTACTTAGCATTTTATTATAAAACATTAACAAATTAAACAGTCAGTATACTTAACAAAATGTCTACTTGCAAATTAGATAATTTTTCTTACGCGAATGCATATATTTGTGATGGTTAAATTCGCTCATAGTGAGTTGGTATTGCCTACTGTTTCGTCGTAATTTCATGTTTTAATTTTCTTATATTTTCCCATAATTTTAACTTATCTTTCATTCGATATGTAAAGCATAGTGCTTACCTCATGGTGTAAGTCATCAAATGCATACTCGTACCATTAGCGCCCTCGCTGCGCTCGGGCGCCAAAAACCTCGTATGCATTTGATGACTTACATCCTTTGGTTAGCAATATACTATTGACTCTATTTTACCTAGGTTAGAGGTGTCCAAGACTCCATAATATATATGGTATAATTCTATTTACGATCCATTTAAAAAAATTGTGGAAGTAAGTAATAAAAATCACAGAGAAAACAGACAAAAATGACTCAACTCTCAGCTAAAAAGATTTTCTTGAATATTTATCATTACAAAAATAAATAACTACTTAACCATAAATACCATTCAGTTATTGCCATTAATAAATAATCTTGAGGTCCAAATTTCCGTGAGAGCATCCTACACTAGTCTATAATGGGACTCAATTTACCCTGAACTGAGCTATACTATTGCAAGTATTGCAGCTATGCCACAGGGTATGTAAAACTATGCTATGAATGTGGTTGACCAATATTAACACCACAGATTTCGCTCGGTTGGAATACTGTTGGTTAGGTATGGATGTTTGTGGAGCCGTGTTAGCGAAAGCATTCATATAACGTCTACTGACCTCTATAACAATAATTGTTAACTAATTTTTGTACCTAATTTATAAAGGTGTAGGTGTGTAAGACGTGTGAAATCTATGTGAAACCAAAGTTCAAAAAAGATTGGATATCCCATAAAAATTACCTACCTACTCAATCAGACACCATTTTGTATGGACGGGGACACCAATATTTTTCAGGATCAGGTCATTATCTTCCAAAAATAGATGGATGCAGAGGAGTTCCGCTTTTCAGTCGATTGAGTGATAAATTGTCTTTGTGTTGTTATCTGTTGTGTTGTATGATTTATATTTCTTATGTGCAATAATTTATTGTACGACTCGAAAATCCACTCGCTAAGAAGAAGAAATAATTTATTTTTATCTTATTTTATATAAAAAAATCTCGAATGATCTCATTTGGCTGCACAAACTGTACCAAATTACTTACCACCACCGCAAAAACTTCTTTAATCTAAATTTTTCCTCCGGCATCCGGCAAGAAAGCAGACAGTTACATAGAATACAATTTCAGTTAACCAAGACAAATATTTGCCTCATAATAACCGTCTTCCTTGGGAAATGAAACTATTCCTGCTCGTAATACAAACTTACTGACTCAAGTTTGACCACAAACAGACTAAGTTCAGGGCAGTCCCTTAGGATTGTGAGGATTCTGAGTCAGATGGACTTCTAGACGCAGAATAATATATTGTAGCAGCTTCCGCTTATGTGTCAGTATTTTCTTTTTCCTATGTATGTACAAGGACTTAAGCATTGCAATAAAGTTTGAAGACAGCCTTAGAATCAGCTGTTCAATTTCTATACAGAGTGTAAAAAAAATGAAGAAATAATTTTCCTTCTCCATACAAAAATGCTCACCTGATCTACATTTTTGAAGGCATTATTTTGTTTTGTTTGTTTCTTATTTAGGTACCACTTGTAGAAAATGTGATTTTCAAGAACGCAGTACTTAATTTTTTCACACCCTGTATAAATAAAATTATAAGAAAAAAGTAGTCTTTATGCACCTGAGGGGAAAATGGCTTTTATACTACACCTATTCGGAAAGTATATTAGTTCTTACTTGAAAAAAGGGAAGAAAGTACGTAAATCCAAGCGAACGAATATGCGGGCGGCAAAAATATACGGGATTTACTTTCTCCCCTAGGGGAGAAAGTATTTTCTCCCCTCCTTTTTTTTTTTTTTTAAATTCATAATTCAAAACTAGAAACAGGCGGATGCCAAAACACAAAAAGTTTGTATCTCGAAGCCCACAAAATGATACTGGCCACTTAATTTTTTTGGCAGTATGTGCTTAGCTTCATTTGCCTCTTTTATATTTTTAAGTAAAAAATATGGTAAAATCAACATGTCCGCGCGAATTCTTTTTCGTTCTTTGATTTATTTGACTTATTCAATGTAAATAAGGTTTTTAGTGTTTTCGATGTAATGTGTAATTGTATTTATTATGTGTTTTGTTTGTTTGTGTTCTGTTCGAATGGATGATGACACTTCAAATGTTCTTAAGATATCTTCTCATGTAAGTGATATCATTCTTTATTTTACAAGGATTTTTAATTATATTTTCCTCATAGGTGTAGTATAAAGCACTATGTATAACTCGGAAGAAAATGCGATTCCCAACTCGTGTGTATTGAGGCCCTCAGCTACGCTTCGGGCCTCAAACTACACCCTTGTGGGAATTGGTCATGTTCTCCACTCGTTAAACAATGTACTATTTCAGCCAAGATTAAAATCAATTCCATAAACCAATTTTATTATAACTTTGAAGAGTTGCAAAAAGTTTTGAAATATCAAAAACATGTTTTCTATTTTCCGCAGAGTTCGTGGTGTAGAGAAAGGAATGTGCCCCAATAAAAGGATATAAAACTGGCGCCGCAGCAACGCTCTTGTACTTAAATTTAAAATATGAGAGTTCATATAAAAATGCACTGCATATCAGACGCGGCATCAGCTGAACCGCAAAGCAAAATGTGGTACGTACTTTTTAATACTGTTGCCTAAAGCTATGTTCTATTATAGTGTGTACAAATTTGTTGGTATAGTAGCCTAGACTTCGTAGTAGGTAGTAATCCATAACAAAGATGACTTTAAAGAGTGATCATATATACCGCCGGTTAAAACCAGTTACAAATATGGTATAGCTTTTAGGCTGCCATGGCTGAAAATCTGACCCTTTATCAATAGACATCCTAAAATGGTCTTGTTTGATTAGTTGGAAATTAAAAATAGGAAATCTTTCTATTTATTAGGCCACTAGCTTTCTGTGGGAATGATGTAACTTCCGGGAGTAAAAAGTAGCCTATGTTACTCGGGGTGAACGTCGCTTTCTAATGGTGGAAGAATTTTTGAAATCGGTCCAGTAGTTTTTGAGTTTATTTGTTACAAACATACACACACAAAAAAATCCAAAAATACAAATCTTTCCTCTTCACAATATTAGATATTAGTGTAGATTGACGCCATGCCCACCACGCATAAGGTTTCGTCGGCCATTTCTCGGTGATCGTGTGATCTACGATTCTATCGCTTCGCTATAAATCCAATTGTGCCTAAGTGATGAACACCTATCAGTATCACTTACTAGCAATTGCAATCTCGTCCAGTTGAGATAGAAAATCACTTTCCTAATGCAAGTCATTCGTCACAAAGACAGACACAATCAGAAAAGAATTAGAACAGATTGTACCCCTAACCATGCAATTTGCCAGATTATATAACAGTTTTACGTTCAAATCGTTTCGCAAATTTGATCATTACAAATCCACAATTACACGATTCGTTAGACTGAGGCACAGTTAAATTCTTTGACGAATTTAAATAAAAATCCCCTGCAGAAAATCCTTTTAGAAACGTCCAGAGGGAGACGACGTGATTAATTGTCACAATGTCATCCATTCATCAGAAATGTTTTAAAATATTCTAAAAATACAAGTACGTATACATACATTAAATCACGACACAGATACTTACAAGGTAGGTAGAACATCCACGTGATTGTATTTCTTTGTATATATGCAGTCTCGTATTAGCTGTGGAACTGTGGTAATGAGTTGTCACTGTTTTATCCAAGCTTTCATGGTGTGCCTGGGAAAAGAAGCAATTGGGACATTCTGTCGTTATTGCACCTAGTCTAACATAAAAGAAAAATCGAAATATTTATGGGCCCAACAATTTTACTATAAAATAAAAATAAAACATGATTACAAAATAACTTCCCATCTCGGATCTGGAATACTGGAGTACATCAGATATCCAGACATTTCAATTTGGGTAAGATTATTTTTATTGTAAGTTTGTGCTAGGATATCTTCCTTTATTTTAAGGTATTTCTCCCGGTACATTTCTCGGTAGCTATCTGCAGTCAAAGTAGCCTCCCTTTTATGTTTGTCGGGAAAATCCCTGTCGTAAAGATGGTACCAGAGACAATCCTCGTTTACGATTTCATTAATTCTTTTACAAGACTCGGAGAGGTTCAGAATATCTTCCACGGGGAGTATCAACAGGATTTTGTGTATAATTTTACTTGGTATGCCCGCTAGGGAAGAACTAGATAGGCTATTGTAATTCAGAATGGAGCTTTTGACTGGCACAATGATATTTTCTTTGAACAAAATGCATGCCGCATTTAAATTGGCGAATCTTTCAGGCAGTCCCAGTTCTGATGTAACTACGTATCGATTTAAAGGAAAGCAGATTGAATACGTTCTTTGATTGGAATGTGGTATAACTGCATTTACAATAATGACGTCTCCTATCGGTGCTTGAAACAGTTTGATAGGAACATTTTCAAAGCCTTTTAGAATGAAAGCGGCTTCGTTGATTGCATTCTTCTTTCTGTGGAGCGAGGTTATACAGTCAACAATACTAGAGCTGCCGCTTTCTTTCAACAGTAGGAAATCATTTTCGTTCATCAAAACAAGTAACAATGCGAAGAATAGCTCCCTTTTTAAGCCTTCCGGATTGATTAACGTTTCTAACAATGTGTTCACTGTTTCATGAAATCGGGGCAATGCAGTTCCTTCATTCACCCACCTTAGGAAGTTTTGCGACATTGCAAAAAAACGTACACAAACACAAAACCAACTGCAACTGCAGTTTCAAAGACTGAGTGCAGCGTATTTGTTGAATGTTTCGAAGTTAAAAACGTTTCAAGCTTTTTTTGATAAAATGCACTTGACAACTGTTGACTAGGTTGACAAGACTGCAAGTTGTTTTCTTGAAAAAGTTTTTAATTTTGTTTTTCTTTAGCAAAGATTAAAATGTTGAAATATTTTAGTACATACTATCTTTTAGAGGGGTCGTTGAACAATAAATGAAAATTCCAGAGCGAAATTACGTTATCGATAAAAGATCCAACGGATTATTGCTTCTTCACATGAAAGCCTTAATAAATAACATAGTACCGATTACATTTTGATACCACCCTATAGAATTTAACCTATGAAATACGACTTACGGTATTAATTGAGTGTAAAGAAAAAAAAAAGACATTAGAAAGTAATATTTTTTAGCACCGACCGTAACTTATACTTAAGTATATTGTAATAAAGTTAATAGTAGTCTCGAAATATACTACTTTTGATTTTCCTTTGCTTGTCGAACAAACACCAAACCTAGAGTCGAAGGCTTACGGCATGAGAGAGGCAGTTTCTGTAATGAAGTGTAGGTATCTAATAGAAAAAGTTTTAGCATAACTCATTATCTTGTCACGACCATGTATAATCACATTACAAAAACAGTTAACCCAGGAAATTTTAAATTTCATACAAAACCAAGAGACGGTATCACTTACCTATTGAACCCATGTTACAGACACGAAGGTCGGCTGCTATTGTCTGTATTTTGAGCTAGACAGCTTAGTTACTACGACGAGGGTCGTGTAAGGTGCGCCCCATTGAAAGACAATAGGTGCTCCAAGAATGTAGGTATATGGGAATAAGTAGCAGTGTCGTCGGGTTAGGTTATATTCGCGAGTCTAACTTTTTTGGAAACCTATTATAAGAGAAGTATCTAAATCTATCTATATCAAGGCCTTTTCTTGGTTACGTTGCCATCTATTAATAGGTGATCCAAGAATGAAGGTAGCCCTCGTTGCACGTGGTCCACCTGCTTGGTCCACCTGGGTGTACCACGTTGGTATACCTACCTATGGGAAATGAGCATCAATGCCACCACAGTCGACTATGTTCTTGTGTCGATACTAAGTATCTAAATTTTGTGAAAAGCGCTTACAGTTTTATTTCACCTACAAACATGGCGGGTGGTGGGCAATAATTTTGTTCCCAAACTTAATAAGAGTATTTTTCTGTCATAAATAGGAATTTAAATCCTTTCATTTTATAGAGGCAGGTAATAAAAGTTTTCTGTAGATAAAGAATTTCATTTACCTAGATCGATATTGGTATTTATTATAATAGGTAAGTATAGCATAGTAAGGTGCAGATAAATAAGTAGCGTGATATGACGTGATTCAGGATCACGTTCTTTGAACAAAACTATGCTGTTAAAATAAGAGGAAGTTCCTGATAAACATATTTCATCAGCTGATCATGCAGAAACTGACTAGATAAAACATCTTATTTGTTTTAAAATGCAAATATTTGATAAATGATAGCCAAACATGGTAACAGGTGACAAAAAAGTAAAGATGAATTATTATGTAAGGAAAATCAAGATAATTTCAATTATTGTTCAAGATTTTTTGTGACATCAGAGTTGATTGACTCAAATCACCCAATCGACAAAAAAAACAAGATAATGAAAATAATCGACAAAAATGGTACGAATTTATTAGGAGCTCTGATATGTGAATATCTTAAAAGTTGGTTTCGTGATCCATTTCAAATAATCAATAAACCGAAACCCACACGACAGAAGAAGAATAAAGACAGATTATTAATTGTAAAACCTATTATTAGTTAATTAAAATGTACTTTTGTGGTTAAAAATATCACTAGAATAGGTAAGATAAAGGTATATGGTTAAAAATCTTTGATGTCATCATTTAGACAACATGCGTAAATTATTACGAAACATTTTAAAATAAGGCACGTATTTTACGAGTATCATGAATCATTTTCATGATTTAGACGTGTGTTCAATATTTGTTTTATTTCTACAACTACGGTAATGTGTACTTTTTTATCTGGACAGGGAATTAATGACTAGAATTAAAAAAAGAAAAAGAAAATAATAATAAGTGCAATAAATGTGTATAAAATGAATCTATTTCTATTCTTTTATATTCTAAAATAAACCATAAACATAATATCCCCTGCACTTTATTTACCCACTGAAGTAATACCGACTATATAAAAGTAAAATTATAAATGAAGACTTCAGCTGGTAGACGCTGAGAGTCCACATGACATTGGATAAGAAAAATTATAATAAATAATTAAAGTTGAATACAAAAAACAGCTTCAGGTAAAAGTTGATATTGATCTTAGATGATCTAAGATATTGTATTGATTATATAAAGAAGTTGTGAAAAATCTTATTAACATTTCCTCATGCCCGGATTTTCTATGAAGTATTCCGTTGACGTTATCAGATAACGTTGAGAAGACCTCTGTTTTGCTAATTATCAATTTTATCTTTAGTTTGTTTAACAGATTTCTGCCCTAGCCAACATAAAAGATCTCCCGTGCCAAAGGCTGTTTACTCTTCAGCGGTTCAAGCTATGTTGGTTTATTATAATTAACAAGGTCTTTGAGAAACTCGATACATTTAAATACATACATTTATGGCAGTAACATATTGATAGCAGTAACGTGCACTAGTAAAGAGTTAATTAACAAGTTATTTATTTAGATTAGAATTGCAAAATAACAAAACAAAATGAGTGAGGTGGATTTGGCAGCATTGGCTACCAACGGTGAGTAAAGTTCATTTATTATAATTTTATTATAAACCTTCTAAAAATATTATTTGCATCAGCTGGTAAAATGGAAATTTCGAGTCTGGTATATTTTTTTTAATCATAATAATTTATATACTCCGTTTTTTAACGTTGTGTTATCGATACCGTTTTGCGGCCCATAAACAGCTATATCCTTGCAACTTAGCAGAGGTTCAAATTTCGGAACTGCAGACAATAACCTTGTTACAAAGATATGTCTTGCGGTTGACTTTCTTTAAAATTGTAAAGAAAAAGATGTTTATGGACCGCAAAACAAGTTTGTATCGATAACGCAACGTTAAAAATACGGAGTATAGATACAAAGTGATAGATAAATGTTCCATCGACACGATAAGAAGAAGAAGTGCATCTTACGTATTCCATGGAAGCATTCCACGTATTCAATAAGTATTCCATGGAATATAAATGTTGATGAATAAATTATTCATTATTTCATTACTTACGATATGTATATATTCTTATAAAATCCATTTTAAAAGTAGCACTCCTATCAACTCAGCACTTTCAAACAGATCACATCGTCATTTACCTTTGTTGAATGGAAATACCATTGCCATTATGGTTTTTGGGTTAGCTCTACCCATCTTCGACTCTGACTATCACTACTTGATTCGAATGAAGAGCTAAACTGTCTCAAAAATAACCGCGTATGCAGGCACATTATAAAGAGTATCTGCTCTGATATGGTTCTGTAACAACTGTATGATGGCTTATCTTGCCGAAACCATGTTCAGGTGCGCAGAAAATTTAAAACAAACATTTCGAATTGACGCGATGTAAAACTAATATAGATAAGTACGTCACGCCTTCGTCATTTTCGTGGTAAGCAAGAGGTAACAATGATAAAATTTAAGAACAGGAATATTTTATGTTACTTCTTTCACTCCGAGATCAGCGTGGAACAAATGGAATCACATGAGTGTGTGTATGTGTGTATGTAGGTACCGTAACCTTAACTGCGACCAGCATAATGTTTCGTAAATTTTTAAATTGCATTTTCACGTGTTCATCATCATCACGTTTTAGTATTGGCTCCATGCATTATTTCTCACTGCTCTTACAGTCTACATTGTCAAAATAGTTGAATTCAAAAATGTGGCATACAATTTTATTTCAATCGCACTCGTCTTGTCTTTCATATTGTATTTATTCAACGTTTGTGCTCACTTTACGAAATGTTTTACATTTGAACAGATGGTGGTAAAACTAATAAAATAGCACCGTACCTAATTATTATAAATTTCAAAATGTAGGTTTCATAAAAACGATGAAGAATCGAGGTAGTTACATTCACATTTAAACAGATATATCTTATGAAAAAAACACATCAGGCCTATCATAATCATAATTGAATATTATAGCAAGTTAAATATTTATCTAATAGTTCTAATTTATATTACTATTTGTTCTTTTTTTAACAGATAACTACCATGCCAGTCCAAAGCTTAAGACTCCAATGCAAGAAATCAATTTGGCTTTAAAAGAATGCGGGTTCGGCTGGTTCCACATCAGGCTTCTATGTGCTTCGTATTTCGGATTCTCTGCAGGAGTATCCATCACCAACTCAGTTCCATACATTCTGCCAAATGCCGAATGTGATTTGGACATGGACTTGCTGAGAAAAGGGTATTTGACTGCTGTTCCTTATGTAGGTTAGTAAAACTGGATAGCATACCAAAACAACAAAAATGAACGGAAGGACGTATGAACTGCGAAAATATTAACATTATAGTACTTATGACATGGGACAATCAGTAAATCTGTTTCACTAGTGTAATAGTCGAATACGAATGAAGTGGAAACAGTTAATACTCGAGTCTAAATAGTTCTGCTTACTCATTGAATTTGTTGTTATAATACTTACATATAACAGGTAGGTATATTAATTAAATATTTAAAAAAAGATGTTCTTCCTTTTATATCGGATAATTGCCATTCTATGGAACTGTATTTTCATGGTGTCCATAGTTAATTGACATATTGGGTCCTTTCCTTACATTCTGAAATTGCCATTCTTTCATAATTGTTGCCAGTATTGAGTATCAGCAATTTCATGTTGTAAGGACTTACTATTAATACTTACTTACTGTTAAATATGTTTTCAATTTTGTTGATGTGGTTGTTGTTTCTTGATTATTGTATTTAATTTATTAATTATTATTATTTCAGGAATGATTTTATCCTCCATAGTAGCGGGTTTTCTCGTGGACACATTTGGCAGAAAAATATTCCTCGTTGGTGGATACTTTATGATGGCATTCTTCAATGTGGTATCAGCAATGAGCCAAACTTACAACATGCTGCTTTTTTCCAAATTTTGTGAGGGAATTATGTGAGTATATTCTCGTCAAATTGAAAAAAAAAAACTTTGTAGAGGAAAAAAGAAGACAAAGTCTAACTAGACTAGAATTAATACGTCATTACATTATGTGGACATAAGATAAAATATTTATTAGGTACTTACTTAGGTAGGTATATAAAATCTGACTTAGATATAGTAAATATTTACAAACAAGTATAATCTTTAGTTACTTATTAGAATATGATGTTGTAAACTGAAGCTACCTATTTAATGTGTAATTTACTTATTTGGTTAGCAAAAAATTATGTAGTTGTTACAATTCATACATAGTTTGGTCCATCTGTGTTATTTTTTAAGTATCAGTCCAACTGAAAACCGTACAAAATGGTCGTTGAAGTGTTTTTTCCTTGCATTTTATTGATTCTTTAAAGTCATAAGTAGGTAATTAAATTAGTAGATACAGTTTTGTACAGGTCAAATAAATTTGACATCTAATGTTTGATCTAACACGTAAATTTTTCAGGTTCGCAGCGGCATTCAGTCCTACAATGTCATTCACATCAGAATACTGCCACCCTGAAATCAGAGACAGAGTCATGCTGACTCAATCATCCTTCGCACCTAGCAACCAAGTTCTACTGGCCGTATTATCCTGGGCTATACTCATGAAGGACTGGAAACTAACCTTGTTCGACGGCTATTTCGGTACGTGGCATTTTGATTATTAATTTGCTATCATCATGTGGGTGTTTGGAATTAACTTCCACGCTATAGGGGAAAATTTAAGATACAAAAAATGTTGCCAAGCTAAGTGCTCCTATTTTATTAGGAGCTTTTATCTTATATGTTTTGTCCTATATTATTAAGAGTTTTTGTACTCAGCACCTATCCTTACTGGGCCCACGTTGTTGATTTAAGGCCCGATCGCCCTATTCCAGGGTACGCTCGTGCCTCTCGTTGGGGACGTATATGAGCTGATGACGTGCACAGAAACTAGCTGGCTCTTTTTTTAGTTGAAAATATGTACTGATTTTGGCTCTATATATAGTACGATATTACACAATACAGTAAATCAAATTTCGCTGTGAATTTGTGTTAGTACAGTCCCTTAATTCGTACGTAAGTACATTATACTTCTTAGTAAGTTTCAAAGAGACTTTTCACTTTTGATTTAACTTTTGTGTTCATTAATAAAGGTCTAATAAAATGAAAACTTTGCCCAATTAATCAAAGTTCTGAAGAAAGATCAATAAGAGATTGTTTATAAAACTCTGATTAAGTTGATCTTGGCGAATAATTCTGATTAATACTTAATTTATTTTGAATTAATATTAATTCCGTTGACAAGAAGACATGATGGGTGTAAGGGACAGCTTCCCGCAAATTGATAGGGGTTGCTCAGTCAACTAAACTTAACAACTTTCACAGAGAAATTCTTTCAGGAAATGAAAATGAAAATTTGACTCGCCCATAATTTTTTTTTGGTAATTTTTAAGGGTGCGAAGGCATTTTTTTTCTCATTACATGAATAAATTTCTACATCAAAGTTGTTCAGTTTCGTTGACTGAGTTAGATAGGGGATCAGTTTGTGGGAAGCTGTCCCTTACATCCTGTATATTGTTCAAAGAAAATAGCAAGCAAAAGATTTTCACCGCAATTTAGCATTATTATGTTTTATTTTTTTGTTTCGCAAATATAGTCATGGCATCTTTTTATGTTTTGTGAACTGCGAAACCCGCTGAATACCAACTTTATCCTAATAAATTTATAGAAAAATCTTCTTGATATTTTTATAGAGATTATTGGAAAAATTATCACAGAAATACTATCCAATACAAATAGTATCCCCGGTTTATTTGCAGTGTACTCCAATGTTAGAGTCCACAACATAAAAATAATCTTTTTATTTCATTTCAGTACTACATACATGGAATATTTATCTCTTCATAATGACGATATTTGCTGCAACCGCTTGCATGATATACAGTTTTCTGCCCGAGAGTCCAAAATATTTGATCACAAAGAACAGATATGACGAAGCAAGGGAAACTCTATGCAAGATATACAGGATTAATACTGGGAAACCTATAGAGACATTTAAGGTAAATAAAATATAAATTAAGTAGAAAATATCTAAATATACGTACCAAAAAATTTGCACGGGAGAGATTCGAACCCACTAAGACATTAACATTTTAAGTGTCAATTTTGAAATAAACATATATAAGTAAGTAATTAAGCTAAAATTTACTGACTAAATCGACTTGTGAATCACTTTTCTGTAACATTTAGAGATGCATTTTTGAAGTGTTGCACATACCTGAAACAAAAAATTGCCTAAGTTATTTCGCGCTTCTGTAATACAGATGAATACAGATATGTACCTCGAACAAAATTAAAAACTTATCCATTAAACACCCCGGCTAATACTATGACTTTCTTATTTATGCAAAGCATTCCATATAATATTAGTCATTAAAATTAAACTGTTATAAGTTTTGAATACAAAAAGAAATAATTTATCTAAGTTTGATGTAAATTTTTGTTTCTAAAGCATTATTACGATATTCTCGGTGAAGTTCCTTCACATGAGGTGCTTGAATAAATACATACGTAGTCCTACCTACAATGAACGTTCCAAAAGCAAAGTAAAATAATAACATTTAATTAATTAATGTAGGTACCTACACATAATATACGGTCGCAATTGCAGTGTATAGAGATTTGTACTGTACAATACTTTAATCACAACAAATGAACAAGTGTGTTCAGATAGTTCTTAGATAAAAAAGCTTTCTCGACTGCAGTTTCAATCACGAATTAATGGTATTTTCGTGAGTAAAAAGATTGTCTTTTTACCAAAATTAATTCAATCCGATCAGCTGTTTTTGAGTAAAAATTTAGAGGCTGTATGTCCAAGTAGCAAAATGTCAAAATTATTTTATTCACTAATTTGTAATCAAAATCATTGTATGAAGGTTTTCAACGAAACGAAATTGCGTGTTAAAATAATAAGCTTGCCCAAAAGCAAAGGCAATCAAAATATTGTACGCCTCTTACAAAATTTCGTGATAAAACAGAGAGTAAACTCCATGAAAACAGCATATTGCAACTCATTTTACTGCGACAAAGTTGTTTGAAGTCAAACAATGTGACTTTTGACATTTAACTTCATACAAACATCGTCCAAAATAAACAATTTCTTGCAAAGTTAATTATTACATTCTCTGTTTTAAGCCTCACAAGTTGCGGATTATGAACTTAAATTTTATGGCTTGCGTAGTTATGTAAGCTTTTTATGATTAAGTAGGCATTAAGATTATAAGGCCTTAGAAAAGTATTTTAATAGGTCTTCTTGACTCAAATAGGTACTAGACCATAGGTGACCAAAATAGAGATATGAGATGATAAGCCTACCTAAAACTTGTGACCACGAAAAAGCGGCTAGACCTTTAGATGTATTTTGAGAGCTCCATGCAATGCCAACCACCGTTTGAGTGTGGTATCATTCAGCTGAATTGGACCAAAGACAAGCTATTGATACTTTGCTGTTTGTCGGTAGTGGTACATCTATTAAAATATGTAGCTTGATTTTTTAAATGTTTCCTTATTTCAGTATGCCAACTTGTGGAAAGAGAAAATTGCGGCCATAACTGAAGAACCCGAACTTCCAAAGACTTCTGTTGGCCAGCAACTGACAGTTGGACTTCACAATGTCAAACCGCTCTTTAAGAAACCATACCTCAACTATCTTTTGCTTTTCTCTACTATGATATTCTTCGTAATGATATTGTAAGTATATGTATTTTAGGATGATCCTATAGAAAAACTTCAATAGAGTGAGAATTTTGTCAGGCAAAAAAATAATTGTCTGGTTGGCATGGCGGTTGCGGTAACTTGTTTGCAGAATAAAATGACAAAAATGAATACAGCACTTAATTGCCAGCTTCACTTATTCTTTTATGGCTTCGACACATAATTTATTTAGTCACTTTCTATACACACTGTTTAGGCAGTTAGGCAAATAAGAAGTTGCAATGTCATGCATAAACGATCTTTGATCGATCAGCGCCATCTATTATCCAAGAGTAAATACTAAACAGCAGTTATAAATTTCAGGTATAACGTGATAAGAATGTGGTTTCCTCAGCTGTCAACAGTCGTAGAACATTACGCTACAGAAGAAAACCAAGAACTTTGTACAATGCTGGATGCGTACACGCGAGATCAAGCGTTAAGAAGTTTAAATAAAACTGTTGTGGAATTGTGTGTGCCGGTAAGTATTTCTTTTAGAAATGGGTTTGCTCTTGACTCTAGACACAAGATCAATGATGACAGTGACAGAGTCGATGATGGAGCGAGCTCACTCAAATATACCATGTTATGGCACTATTACACACCAACGAAACACAGCAAGCCATGCATTTGGCGACGGACTCGTGGTCGCGAGCTAAGTAGCTCCTTGCGTAAACTACCGTAGATATTTCGTGTAGATATCCTGATGAACCATGGTTGCAGAGTTTCAAAACAGTAACGAAATTACCACTCTGCTACATGACGGCAGCTGGCACTAACTGTTCAACAGACCTTCCACAGTATGTACCTAATTAACTTGATAATCAGATTAGTATGATTTAGTCTGTGTTGTCCTTTTCAAACTGGAATATAATCAGCATGTTTCACTCCGTGGGAATTGAATTTACAACTTTTGGATTAAGCATCTAAAGCTCAATTTATTTACTGTACCTAACAACTGTAGCAGCTAGATTTTAGATCCAAAATCTTTTACCCTATTTCATTTTTTTTAAATAAAAACGTATTTGATGTCACTGCTAATGTGTTTTAACTTCTTCTTCTTTGACAGGAAAAGAGTGGCATAGAGACATACATCAACAGCATTATTCTGGGCTGCGTCTGCCTCCCACCATATTTCCTAACTGGTCTCCTAGTCAAACGGGTTGGAAAGAAATACCTGCTCATAGGAGCTGGAATACTAAGTATAGGAGCAACTCTAGGACTTAGATGGTCAAGCTCGAAGACTCAAGTGGTAGCTTTATTTGCGGCTGATATGTCACTTGGGCAAGTGATGATGAGTCTACTCCAAGCTACCACTGTTGAGTTCTTCCCAACGGCTATAAGGTTTGTTTTTGTTTGACTAATTTATAATGGAATTTGTTTGAAAACTTTGTTGGCTGATGGGTGTACGATAGATGAGAAATCCTAAACTTTTTAGTAACATTTTGCTAATGGCTTTTAGATTTACAAAAATATTATGCAGTACTATTTTTCAAAGAACAGCGATAAATAAGCTATTTAATTACAATTTTTAATAATCTACACATTAAAAAATAATTTTTACTCATAAAACGAATTTTTGGGAATATTGACACTCATTGTCATTATGTTTCCAACCACTAAACATGAAGGAGTCGACATCCGCATCAATGTGTACCATTCGAACCAATTTTTTAATTAAGCTTCCAAATTGAAGGAAAATTGTTTATCATCCAGAAACAGTAACCAACGAGTTAACAAGTCCCCCCTAATCTACATCTAAACACAAGACAATGGAACGACCTTTGTCCCATCGAGTCGAATTCAATGAGCAAGATAAGTGCTATCACTTTATCTGTCTCACTACAGCCCCTACCCCTGTTTCTGTGATTCCAATTGATTCTAGTGGCCTATAAACGATGTCTCTTTCCGACTGGTTACTTAACACGCACGATTGAACGAGATAGGTAGATATAGACAACAACTGAGAAAGAAATAGCGTTTCATTTGGTGTATTTATTGGTTTGGTTTACCTGGATTTATTTTTGGTTTTCTTTCACCTTGTAATCATTTACAAGTCTAGTCTGTATTGTTTTATTATGTAGTCTGTTTAGTCTGTATTAAAAAATAGTTTTTGAAATGAAAATGGAAGAAAGACTGTCCCACCGACTTAAACTGTAGAAAATCAGTGTGCAATATTTAGTTTCCATAAAATCTATAGGTATAATGCTCACGTTTTTTTTTTCTTTACACATTTTTCTGATGTTGTTCAACAAAGCTTCTAACCTAAGAAATACATGAGTAAATACTTTCATGTAGAGCTACACTATATGAATTACTAACGGTTTGTAGCACACAGCTTTCTCAAGACCATTATTATTCTTTTTCAAGACCCTCAACTCAAGCCTTGTCAGCCGCACGAACACGCTCTATTATGAGGTTTTTGACGCTCTGCATTCCCACAAGGGATACAGGCATAATAATTATAATTGTGTTAATGTTTATATTAATGTATCGTTCGTTACACCTGCATAAATATGTACCTACAATATTTATTCTCTGTTTCAGAACATTGGCATTATCAGTGGTAATGACGATAGGCCGCATTGGGTCTCTAGTGGGCAATATTCTATTCCCGATACTACTAAACATGGGCTGTGTAGTGCCTTTCTACTCAATAGCCGGGATTATGATTTGTGAGTATAATTTTTATAATATCAATTACCTAAATTATTTTAGAGTAAGTACTAACCATCGATAATCGATACCACTAGTGTCGATTCGTATACGGCAACTCTCCTCGAATCGATAGCTGTGTATCTACATTATGCACATTCTTATTTGGAAAGTCGTGACGTATACGTGCGACAAAGCCGTGTGTAGCTCTAGTTAAGTGACCGAAAGTATAGCCGATTATTTCTAATTGTAAATCTCACTCAAATTTGAAAGAAAATTTATATTAATTGTTGCTGAAAATGTATACGTAATACAGCAGGATAATTTCCACACCTCGCCAAATCTAAGGCTTCAGTTTAATCAACAAAACTCAATTATAAATTAGAGCCTTTCAACGAATATCCAAGAAAGTTGATCGCTTTAAGGGAATTGTTTCTATAATAAAATACTGCTAGATTAAATTTAATGGGAGTTTAACTTTATACTCGTAACTTTGAGAAGATCTTTAAGAGAAATTTTTACGATCGAAATTTGTCTTAATTACGGCCAGATAATCTTTTAGTTAAATAAGAGTTTGTGTAACGTTTCGCTCTTAAATTGTCTTAATTCAATTGAGTTTTAATTTATTTTGTGTTGACTGAATTGCAAATAGAATAAGTTGGACAAGATGAGAAAACAAAAACATGTTTTTATAACATTTATATAATGCGTTCTGCAAAATCCGAATAGGTACTGTTATGAAAAATTGTAGAGACTTAAATTTATGTTGATAGAATTCAAAAGTTTCAGATCAGAAAACATTGAGAAATGAAAATCTGTTTTTACACTTAAATTAAAATAATGTTTTTCGTAAATCCCTAAATGCGCTCTACAAATTATTATACTGAGAATTTCAGGAGAATTCTTTTCATCTTCGACCCCCTTTTAACTCTGGGGATGGACCTTGAGGATTAGGGTCAAGGGCGCTTGACCCTTCTTTTCATGGGCTTCCATAGAATATGAAAACAATTCGTTTGATACCTTAATTTCTTGCTATTTGACACCGGTTGATTCACTGAGTTTTGTGATGACAGAGAATAAATTATATTATATTAAATAAAATACATTAAGATTCAAAATAATATTTTTAGTTATTATCAAAAAGTGATATATACTTTAATATATGTAGTGATGTCAGCCGCAAGAAGGTCCTTTCTAAGCAATAAGCAAAGCATTTTCCTTCGTTAATTTTATGTGACAATATTACTATCTACTCTAGAATGGTCTTCACAAACACCATGTAGGTAGGTACGAGCATCTAAAGTCAGTACGAGTAGTGTTTTTTTTTTCGTCAATGCCGTTTTAATATGGCAACACAGGAGTTTTTTTGTATGGTAAAGGCAATACCAGTTGAATTAATTTAATTACTTTTGTATCTCTTGTATCCTACTACACAGTAGGCAGCAGCTCGAGTTTCAATTGAACATAATCAACAGTACAGTATGTTGTATTCCAACCAATGGGCGTTTTCCCGCTAGACGGCACGTCCGCGGCAACGGCACGGTATCATTCTGATCAATGAAATTATATGGCACGCTTATCCACTTAACGGCACGGCAACGTCACGGCAATGGCATAACCGATTCACACCGATATCGTCGCCGGCCTGCTTAACTGCATGTGTTTTGTATTTGTACAAAACATGCTCGTATGTTTGCTCTCAGATTGGAACTAGTCGGACGTTATCGTCGACGATATTACCGTCCTAGTGGAAAACAGAGCCACGGTATCGTTATCATGCCGTTGCCTGCCGTCTAGTGGAAAAACAGCCTATGTTGTATTTTAACCAATTTCAGCGCCGTATATCTGCCGTGATTTCCAGCAACGTAATCAAATTCCAAAGCCTTTTCAAACTCACGAGGAGTGATACAATTTGTTGTACGGATTCAGTGTTCCCGGAGTTTTCTGCATTTCGTTTATTTCAGTGAAAATTTTGATAGTGGTCGTTACAGAAACCATGTCAGAGGCCAATAGCTGAGCTACTAGGCGGTTTGAAAACTCTGACACCAGGGTTTATGGGGTCGTTGTTCGACTCAAAAATCCACTCGCTAAGAAGAAGAAGTGAAAATTTGGAAAATTATTCCCATGAAAACATTCTAGTTATGTCAGAAAAAGAGTTATTTTTTAAGTTGAAACAATCTTTTATACCTGTGCGATTATGATTTTAGTGTACTCAACTAATTACACTTATATTATGTCTGCTGTAAGAAACTTTATGATAATAGGCTGCGCCATTTTTCGGCGTAATTTTTACCAATGATTTTTGGCCCGTATATTAATTAGCTCTTGCGACTGTCAGCGAGTTTGAGTTTGTATCATAAATGTAAATTAACCTACAGTACAAAACGGACTGTCAAATCTATAGGTACTTT
Source organism: Scrobipalpa atriplicella (assembly GCA_029255725.1). Lineage (NCBI taxonomy): Eukaryota > Metazoa > Arthropoda > Insecta > Lepidoptera > Gelechiidae > Scrobipalpa > Scrobipalpa atriplicella. The sequence continues at coordinate 49,759 of JARACY010000228.1, forward strand.
ATATTGCTTTCAATCTTGAGATCACTTCATGATTACGAGCCTTAGATTCAGCAGGTAAATAGTGAAATTTATGGAAGTATTGGTAGGTATATCCATTACCTATTTATATTATCAAACACTCTATCTATGTGCGCTTGTGTGCTAGCGTTTTAAGCTAAACACTTTCATTTCCTCAACTCCACACCCCAAGCTACGTAACAGAAGCACACAGAATTTGTCTTTGAAATTCTCTTCTCACTTTAGCTCCATTTTCTACTCTGTAAAAGACTGCGAACTAAATAGAGCGGTACGTTTTTTTACTGGTAAAATGACATTGTAGCTTGAAAAAAAAAACACAAATTGCTTTATTTTTGCTGCTACGTTTACAAACTAGTAAAAAAGGCCGGTATAATTGTGTTCATAAGAAATGAGGTTTAAAATTAGTTTTGGCACATCAAATAAAGTACTTGCTTAAAATAAATACTTATACCATTTTAGTACATAAAAATAGAATTTCTATGTAACACTGTACTGCCACTTCGAGAACTCGTTAAACTTTCGATTTCCAAAGCTTTGTTACACAAGAATATATTTTCTAGAAGCATCAACTCAAAAAACCCAGTCCCTAGTTCCCATTTCCGCTTACAAAGGGGCGGCGAACACTAGACGGGGCGACGGGGCGGTACATTTCGCGACTAACCTGACATGGACAAGCTAAAGTTATGACTTTGCTGGTCAACATGACGTTGCAATTACTTCGTACTTGCGTAGTAGCTGGTAGTAGCCAACCGGTTGGATTTTAAAGCTCTTTACGGAAGATTAAGGGCGTCGTATGAATTTTGATGTTGAGCTGTGTTACATAAATCTCTACAGCGGTCTTTTTTTGCGATGCAACTAGCCGTAGCTGATGAAATTGAGAAAACTCGTTGTTTTATTTTTAAAATAAACGTCATTATGTCGTATAATTTGAAGGAGATTACAGATTGGCGCGTAGTCATGTCATGGCTTTTTAACAGGTAGAGATAATGGTGCCGATTCGTTAACAAACACAATTACTTAATTATCCGTAGATTTTTGAAATGATAGGATTATAATAAGTCCGTCTGTAGTGTCATCCTTTTACTTTTCGCTCAAGACGGAAAATGACTGCTATGTTCACATCACAAGGCATGAGTACACTTCCGTGTTACAATACCTTATATTTCTGCAATTAACCGCCTCTCAGTCACTACGCCAAAAGCTAGAGTTACAAACTCAAGTTAACAACAAACCAGCGGCTAAATGTTGCTCAAATTAATGCAAAACAGTTAACAGAATTGGTAATGTCCGCTTGAGAAGTAGCTGTCAAGGCGAACTGCGAAGTCATAACTTGGGCTTGTCCAGACGTCACTTACTGCAGCGCAAAATACCGCGCTTTCTCCTTTGTGGGCGGTAACTGGATATACCTACCTAGTTCTACGAAATGTACCTGTGTAATGGGCTTAGATCTTGATGCCACCGGCTAAAGAAAAATTAAAATCTATCTGTAAATTTTGAACTAATAAGATTGAAAAAGGACAGAAGATTTATCTTAATGTTTTACGCTTTTTAGCGAGATTCTAGCGCGCATTTGCACATTTTACACTGTATTTTACCCGCCAAACATAGCGGCTATAAGTATTTGACAGATAAGACGTAAAATCACAGACATAAATATTCGAAAACCGTGGACAGTAAAATTTTCTGTTCCTTTTAACCTTCTCAGTCTGAAAATGACAGGCAAATTTAATTTTAGCTTTAACCGGTGGCATCCAGAATTTAGCACAATACAGCCGTAAAAAAGTCTTATGGCATATTTTGTTAGAGTCAATTTCTATGTGCTCGAGTAAAACTGTTTTATGTGGATGATTTTTAGTTTTCTTTGCATATTTTTTTATCATAATGATGCTTTATTGTCTGGTAGTTGAAAGACTTTTTCTTCCGATGGTTGAAAACCTAGTGTTTATTTCCAGAAAGTGCTTTATAATCTCAGCATAAAAATAGCAGGACAGAAGTGGCAGTAAACATGGTAAAAGGCTTCTCCCATCTTTATTGTAGTTTTTACTAGTTCTCCAAGACTTTTTCAGGTCAAGTAAAAGAAGTCACATCTTTACAGCTAGATGCAACGAGTTTTTTAACTGTTTTGCATTTACGTTCAACTTTAACAGTTTCATTAATGTAATTAGATATCTTAAGTGGGAGAGTTAAAGTTCAAAATTGCTTTCCAGACTTGTGCTTTTTAGTTAAGATTAGTGTGGGATTAGTAAGATGTTCTGATGAATTGTAATAATTATTATTAAATTACCTATACACAGTGTCATTGTGATAGTATGAGGCAGGCAGAGTTTCCGATTCGACAAATTTTAAGAATAAAAAGGAAGTTAGACCCTTAGTTAAAGCCCTAACTTCCTTTTTATCCTACTTTTGTATATTTACTTAACTTAGGTACATCATTCTACTTTTGTATAGGTATTTACTTCATTCTTAATGATATTGTTTCTTTTTGTTTCAGTGGTGACTCTCTTGGCAGTAATTCAACCCAGCAAGAAAAAGTAGGCTAACTGTAATTCGCACTCGTAATAAGATAACGACCGAATGCAAAATTTGGCCAAAATGAGTTATGTGCAAATTTCGACTTTATAGAGCATGTCTCACAACCTAGTGTAAAGAAAATCAACCTAATTACATAAATAATAGGTTAGAAAAAAGAAGTGTCTTTATCGTATTATCCCCACGCCCCCAATTCATTTGTCGAATATCGACCGATTCAGTCTTGAGTCGGCCACCGCAAGCGGAGGTTGTGTAAAACGACGGCCGATTTTTAGATGCATCATTGTTTTATTTAGACTTCAGGTAAGTTCATTGAACATTCTTGAGAAAGATAATAACCGATTTTAATATCCGTCGTTGTTTGACTAAAACTCTTTGTGGTTAAGTTGGCTGAATTTGTATTAAGTCAGTATCTCACAAAAAATATGTGCAGGCTTACTGACCGTTTTAATGTTAAGTCTATGTTCTTTTAAAAATCTGAGAAAAATTGTGTCTGAAATCAAATTCGGTCTATGTCGTTTGGAAGAAAATAAAATATTGATGGAACATTTGTTTTTAAGTCTTTGTTTTACAAAAATTTATCATTTAAACACTGTAACAATACGAAATAAGTCATTGTTTTTATCGATTTTGAGTAAATATTTCAAGATAAGTCACAAAAAATCTGTGAACTTATAGCCACGAACCGATTTCTTGCCGTATCAAAACCAACAGCACAGTATATAAATGTTTGTTTACAACGATTTAAGCACCGCCAAGCCCTATTAAAACACCTACCTTACTTTTTTTTAGATAATTGCGCGGCCACAGTTGCTTGTCTGCCGCTCAATGTAAAAAACTCAATGAGTGCGTTTTTATAGTGAAGTGATCATTGTGTTTTGATTGAAGTATTTTAAAAATTTTGTGGTTTTTAACTTAAATGAAAAAACAAAAACAGGTTTGCGGCAAATAAAAGTCAAGCAAGTTATGATTTTTACTCTCGCAGCGTATTTAAGGACTTCTAAGTTTTCCAAGGTAGATTATGTCCGGGGTGCCAAAGAAATTAAAATTGTATATCGTATAAAGAATGGTGAGGGGTTGCTCAGTCAACGATAGGGAATAACTTTCACAGTTAATGGAGATTCCGGCAATACAGCCATATAAGCCACAAGCCAACAGAGTACGTTTGAAAAAGTTGCCTCGACCTCACTAGACAAGGCGCTTAATCTCGTGGCAGGCTGAAGAAGCGATGGCTGTTTATCGTAATAGCCCATATGGTGAGAACAATCTTATACCAGCGGAAGCCGAAGACAACAAAGCCGAAATGTGGATCCCAGCAATAAAAACTTTTCTGCAGCTTATTCACTACGTCGCGGACTAGTAGTAGTAGCCTAGTGGCTAGGAGATAAAATCTTAAATGATAAAGCCTAGTGGCTACTACGGATGCGATCTTATCTCGTAACGCCACAGATCAAATACAATTATTTCTTCTTTTCGACGTAAGTCTGTTGGACATGTCTTTCAAGGATAAGCCCAGGGTTCGAAATTATCAGGATAAAAACGCTTCTTGATAATTATCCGATAATTATCTGATAATTATCCGATAATTATCGGATAATTATCCCCAGTGAAAGAAATTTATTTGTTATATTGTTTCATGACAAATGTATTATTTTATCTGAATCCGAATATGTATAAATATTTTATCATATAAAAGAAAGAAAAAGACACGGACGGATGTTAAATTATACCGATTTTGTATCAAAATATACAATCTGGCAGCACAGAATTTTTTTGTATTATTGGGGGAATCCCCGCGACATGTAAAGACAGTTCGCGCGTTTCGATACACGCAAGTTTGGAAATGTACGTTCGGATACAGTGTACTTTACTTTAGGCTTTTTTTTGTTATTATCAATTGATAATTATCAACCTGTTTTTATCACGATAATTATCATGATAATTATCATGATAATTATCATTGATAATTATCCTTTCGAACCCTGGATAAGCCAGGCCTTATAGTCGTATTGCAGGACTAGCAAAAGCTTCTTTGGTATCCTGTGGTCGCAGAGTACAACGGTTACTTTTACGTTTTGCTCAGGCAGCGCTAATTTGGGCTTGGGTGTCTTGATCGATTTAACCATATTCGTGAGTGAGCATGGACCCAATATATTTCAATTTCTTTATCATTTAAGATTTTATCTCCTACTTTTGTGGTAAATTGGGGTCTGTGCTGTTACATGCCGTGTATTTGGTCTTTGCAACATTGAGTGACTAGATCATGATTTTCATTTTCAAGTGGACCCTTTCATTGGTTCACCTTATGCTAAAGTCTCTGTTCGTTTTCAACTGTAATACTGTGATGGTGTGGTGTGGATGCCATTAGCATACATTTAGTATACGCAAAAAAAAATTTTTAACGGACTTTCTAGCACCACACTAAAAAGAAAAGGACACAGAGCCTTGGCAAAAATCAACTTTAAAAAGGAAAAGGCGAGTATCGCCAACAGCAGTCGGATTCAGAGTTGTAATACATATCGCAAATGATACTAGTATAGGTTTTCAGCATATTTTTTTTTGCTTCAAAGTCAACCAGATCACCTGGCTCGCAATGCATTGGTAGATCCAGAAGGTCATATCATATTCAAAAGTTCTTTCTTCCCCTGAAAGACTTGAACATTCTTAGAGCAAAGATGGGATCAATTAACTATACACACTAACTAGGTCAAAACCCATACCGACACTCGGAGACAGTAAGTATTTGCCGGTTCTGTAATTCGATTATGTACTCGAAGACCTTCATTGTGTGAGAAATACCTCAAGACCCGGTTAATTCCACAGTTCTTTATCTCAATTTAAGATGCACTAGCTTAGATTTTATATTGTATCAACAACAAGCCGATTGTATGAATAACAAAATGTCGCACGATCCTCGGAAGAACACTGCCTTACTGAGATATAGGTGAATAACCTAGTTTAGTAGACAGAGTTTATAACCCTAGTGTAAAAATCTTTATGCAATCACAACTATGTAAACCTTTTATACCTTAAACCGTATATGTAAGCTTTTAGCGAAATAAATACTTTTATTTATTTATTATTTTAATCTTTAGAAGTCAAGTTACACATTTTGCAGCTGGTAAGAATGTGATTATAAAAAGTCAGCCATGTTCCTTAGTGTACCCACACCTTGAGGACCCATCAATTTCGCATTGATAAGCGGTAATCACGTTATCAGGGCCCACGAATTTCCAATTATTTACAATGCGAAGATATTCTTTACCTAATCTGGTAATAAAGGGGCAGCAAGTTAAAGATTAGGGGACACTTCCGAAAGAGACACGTATACTTGTCGCGTGTTAAGCGACTTATCGAAGCTACGCTACAATCCTTTACCCTACCTGCTTAGTATTGATAGAATTTTAATAAGATAATTTTGCTGCACCTGGTGCATTTGTTAAGTTTATTTAAGATTAATTATTTTATTCTATAAATAAAATACTTACCTCTTAGATAAGTATACTACTCTAACATTCAATTAAATTGATTAAAAAATAATAAAACATTCAACCGAATTGAGAACCTCCTCCTTTGATTTGGAGTCGTTTAAAAAGACTACTACTTTGTTGAAAAAAATTGTTATACCTGGTGTATCTATATGTATGTACTAGTATGTATGTATACAGGTATAATGATCTTACTCTTTTAAAACTTTAAATAGTAACTATGAAAGAAAAGTATATTGTTTAAAAAAAAATACTTAATACTTTCACGATTCGCAAGGTTCATTGAGTAAAAATGCTTACCTTTTTTTGTTGGAGGCCCATAACTAGTGAGAAAAAACCACGATTATGAACCTCAACACATTTATTTGGAAAAAATATGTTCGTGATCTTTTTGAATTACCGTCACGCAAGGCCAGTGTTCATCAAAAATAAAAACTTCTTTCAACATATTTGCCAATGTATAACTGACTTAATAATTAATAAATTTAATTAAAAAGGCTTTGTCAATATATTTAAATCATATTTAATATTATAAGTATTTATTTTACTACAAATTCTGCACTTTAATCTTAATTATAGGAATATTCTAGTACTAAATTTTAACATAAGCCGCTAACTTTCGTGGGATTTTTAGTCAAATAACGGCTTATTTGGTAATGTGTTACACTTTCTTGTTAAATCTAGATAAAACAATGACCGAAATAAAAATCGGTCATCTTTAGCCTTCAATAATTTAGTAAGATATAGACCTATTTGTAGATCAAGCAAAATATTTTTCGATATTTTAGTGAGACAGTGACCGATGTCAAAACAATTTAAAAAAACTTTGAAAAAATATGTAAAATATAAAAAAATATGCACATGTTTTACTGAGTCTAATAGAAGGTATTCTAAGGATTAAAAGTGTATTTTTAGATTTTAGATATTCTTCTTTGTTACAATTTTATTACGATTTAACAAATTGCCTTAAAAAGTCAAAAAGTTTTTTGCCATTTCCCAAAAGTTTGAAAAATTGCATTCGGTCGTTATCTTATTACGAGTGCGAATTATTTAAGTTTTGTTAATAAAAAAGTTGAGTTTTTAATAAAAAAAAATTATTTCCTTCTTTTTACTTTTTTAATTCATAGATAATTTTGTTTTTATTTGGGAAATAATTTTACGACTAAAGCTGTATAGCGATACCTTCATAAATTTATAGCTTAATAATTTGAATATGTAGGTCTTTCACGACACCTACAAAAAATATTATTTATTATTATTACCTTGATTAAATGGGAGGAATTCTCAGAAAAACTAGCATCGGGGTGTCATGCTGATCTTGTAATAAAATTAGGTGTAGACTCGATGGGTAGAATATTTTCCCAGCTAGCATCTACCAACATTAATGATTATCTTTATTCATGTCTTCTTCAGATCTTGTTAGCTATTTAAAACGCTAAATCAAATTCTGCAAGCTCTTGAATAAAACTAAATAATTCGTTGCGAAGCTAACATCCGAATTAGATTTCGCCAAACTTCACGTCACTCCAGACTTGCCACGTTTTCATCAGTTGGAACTAAGACGTAGTTTCTCATAGATAGAGCTGTTACGAGTTCTGCTTAGTCAACATTTCTGTCGATACCCGAAAGTTCTTGAAAGTACGTGTCCAAAGATGTTTGTAAGCAAAAAAGTTGATCAAGATTTGATGTTACTTGAGTCTAAGTAAGTTTGTAATAAACCGCTTAATAATAATTTTTAGTTACAAAAAACCGGCTAATAATATTAAATTTAAATTATCCAGCATATATTGCAAATTTTCGCAATAGTTAGGTATATCTGCAAGCTTAGACACTGAAATAATTATGAGCGTGAAATGTTAAAATTACCTGCAAAATTTCAATCACTTTCCATATCTCACTCGGGCGGCGTTCTGCTACGTCTTTAGTGACTATCGATAGGGACTGTAAAGAAATTGCTGTGTATGAAGAATGAAGCATCATACCTACCTATATTTTTCGGAAAATGCCTTGTTATTACTAAGGTACTTCATTTTAATTTAACCTATCCAATAAAATACTTTTTTATAAACATAAGTCTTTCACACCTCAGCTTTTGCTGCACATTATAAATCAAATGTTCTGTCTACACCCAAATCATCGACAATACTGTTGCCCAACTATAGACCATGAGGATACACTCGTTTGACCGCGCACTTAATTAACAAATATAGGTATATAAGTAATAATCCAAATCATCGACAACACTGTCGCAGCACTAGCCCAACTTGGCCATGTGGATACACTCGTGTCTCGTACACTGAGCACTATTTGACCTGTGGTCGGACGCGCACTTAATAAACTCAAACACCAACTCTATGTTTATTGCATACGGTATACGGCGCAGCTCTATCTATATACACGTATATTTGTGTCTTAATTTTGACAGGGAAACAGATGCTATATGCATGAAAATTTAAGATTGGTTGGTTAACAATGGCAAAGACAATGGTGAGAAGTAGCAAGACGACAAAAGAATTTTGCAGGGACCTAGGGAATAAAAGTTTTAAAAACTAATACTAAGAGTAGTACTAATATATGCTATTTGTTTATGTTATCTGCTAAGAAACAACAACTTCAAAGGCATAGGTATACATAATATTTTGGTTTGACTAATAAAAAAAATCACCTCTAAAAATATTTAAGATGCCTCTCAAACTATTCACTGAATACTAAAAAATACTAGAATATTCTAAGCAGCATTTTTTTTTACTGAAGAGCTCTTTAAAACCTTCGTGCAATCTTTTTTTGCTTCATTAACATAAAAGAGCTCTCCAAATAGGTCTTAATCAAACATAAAACACAGCTGACTCTGCACTCAGTCAGCAAAACAGCGTACCTATAGTGTTTAGAAATTGCGCGGTAAACCGAAAATTCTATTTTCTTTCAGACTGTAACAAGTTGCCTATACCTACAGGGTGCACCTACTTTGGCTCAGTCTGAAAACTCTCACATCGAGGGGGGTTAGAAATCCAATTTTCCTTCCGAGCACCCTTTGTATGTCAGCTTAAAGAATTACAGTACTGTTGTGTCGTAGTGTGTTAGCAGTGAATTTTTCAGTGACATAATGGGACTTGGGTTGTGTAACTGCACCTTTGAAACAAAATAGAGTGTTTCGGGGTATAATCAGATAGACTAGACGGGCAATATTGTTTATTACTTGCATTACATTCAACAATGTATGTGAGTCGTTGAATTCAAGTTGACAAAATAAAGTCTGAAGTTGAGTAATAAGTGTAACGTGTACTTAACTTACTTATGTTCATTGATATACTTAGTAGCCATACAAATGCTGAGTGGGGACCATTTTTGATTCTACTACACAATAATGTAAGTTAAGTAGAACAAGTTGTCATTGTAATATTTTGTTAAGTATTGTGTTTTGGTACAATAAATTTATTTTCTTTCTTTCTTTCTTCTTTCCCATTATATTATACTGTTTTTTTTTTATTTATGACGTGTGGTGATCAAACTTACGTCTTTTCTTTTCTTATCAATGGCAAAACTTACACAGTCGTCCTAGATTAAAGATAGATAGAGTCAACTTATCCAGAAGGGTTAAAGTTAATATCATTCCTACACCAACGAAACGACATAAGCCGAAAATGTTTCTGTATCATCTTGTTACTTAAAAATTAGCAATATAAAAACGGAACAAACTGTATAATAAATTACGTACCTAATCATCACCGAAAATTCTCGAACATTGTAAGTCGCCGAACACTCCGAACAACTAACATTAAAAATTCTCAAGCGGAGCCAGCTAATTTCTTCTTTTATGTTGTGAGTTAAACAGAGTAACCCACTTGAACTGTAGCTGCAAAGACGTCAAGTAAGCTTCTGTAGGAGCACAATGGGAGCAAATTGCAAAACGCTGAATGCCTATTTTACGAGCACAATACTAAAGAAACTCGCTCAAAAATATTTATAAGTAGACGATCTGAATAGGAGACGAATCAATATAATCTGCTTAAGTCTGGATTTTTCCATTCCTAAAAATAACTTAATTTAGGAATGTTTGAGCTCGGTATATTTCATGCACTTATTTGATATTTGTTGTGATGATTTAGTAGTTCAATGCCGACTTTCTGCAAAATGCCTACTATTAAAAATTATCATAGTATGTATACATCGCATCACACTATGCCGACTTTCAACAATTGAGGAAATAGAGATCGCGCTATGCCGAACAATCTCATGAAACCGAAAATTGCTTCAGTATGAAATTTATATCGCATGCAGCCTGCCATTGATACTGACATCATTGTAAGCAAACAAGCAAACTTAATAAATTATTTTTCTTTTTATCTTTAAAAAATGCAAAGTATCTTTGGCACTCGCTGTGGACTTGCATTTATATTAATTGTCTAATTATGATAACTAATACGGAACAAAACGTTTATCTATCTATCTATCTATTACTCTGGATGTCGTCAGATAGTTAGTCAATTTAAAATGCCTGCCATACTTACCTATAGGTACCTACTACCTACACTGTTCTAACCGTGAAAACGTTTGTACTTCTTTATTTGAAACTCAACAGTCAACACCTACGCCACGATGTAGGTTATATTCTCCAGTCTCTCCAAGCTCTAGTATAATCAGAAGACTACAATACACGCTAAAGCACAGTAAGTAACCCATTTCAACTGGTGCAGCAAAGACGTCATACGTAACTTCCTACACAATGGGAGTAAATAACAAAGCTCCTCCGTGAGATATAATACTAAACTGTTACGGAATTCTGTTTGAGACTTCCTACAAGAAATAGAGACGTGTAAGGAACCGCTGAACTGTGTAGGGATGATAATTTGTAAAGGTGGACCTGTGAATGTGAACTCAGGAAACAGTAGTTGATATTCAGACACAAAATTAAACCAAGTTAATATATTATCAAACACTTGCCTATAAGTATTACTTTGCGAAACTAAGGCCCGTATTTATAATCAGCTCTCAAGAGTGACAGCGAGTTTGAGTTCGTATCAGAAACGTCATTCCAGTACAAAATGACCTGTCAAATCCGCACTCAATATTGCTCTCAATCTTGAGATGACTTTATAAATACGAGCCTAAAATAAACTTACGTGAAACCTACGCAAAAGAGATCTAGCCAAATGTGACACAGTGGTCAAGAACGTGGTCTCTATCATTGAGATTTCGTATACCTATCTCATGCATAAAAACATTCACGCAACGCAACGTTTTTAGGGTTAGGTACTTCAGAAACGACTGACAGACACGAGCCATAATATTTTGATAGGTACTTATCAATCACCTTATTATTTAGGCACCGATTACCCTCCCTTCCAAAGTTTCTTCACTTCAATTTCCGTAGATACTTTCAAAATATAAAAGACGGAGAAATAGCTGGTTTAATATGTTTTCCCATCGCTCAAAGTCCGAATTAAACACAACAAGAACACAAGCAAGAAACTGTATTAAATGCAGTTTCCGAGCGCCGAAATAAACGGAAGTAGGCAAACTTAAGACGGAGTTCCGAGCTACCCCGATTAATTTTAGCGGACGCACAGCTCCGGAATGACGAGATTAGAGGACTGTTTTAGAATTTAGGGTGTCTCTTAAAGTAAATTGTCAGATTGATAATTAAGCAGCGAAGGTAAATCTATACCTTTAAACTAGACCAATATAAAGAAGAGGAAGTATTTTGTTTTTCTGTATGTCTTACTTGTGAAATTGTTACTTTCAATTTCTAGTACCTATTTAGAAGTAGTTAATAACTGGTTTCCAAACTCCGGTTTCCTAAACGGCCGAAGCGATAAAAATAGGTATGCTTTTACCCCTAGAAAGTATTAATCAATAAAATCCATAAAAACTTCTTACTTTAACTTTGGCTTGGCTTCGTTTAAAGGAAAAGAATAAACAAAGTTACCTTCTAAAAATACTAACTCCAAAAAATCGTATCACAATTTGTTTTATTTTCTAACTCAAAATGTCTTGTCCTTTAAAGAGGGTCGCAGTAAAAATACTTTACTTTCCACACAATGAATTCACTTTCATTCCATCTCCTAAAAACCACAACTTCTAAAAACATTGCAATCAACCTAAGACGCGCGCCCCATTCTACTCCACAGAGAGAAGGTTCCAACATAGTCTTATAACTACAAGATTTACAACTATGTCACTCTCACTCGAGTTATTTAATTCACCGTAGGAATGCGAGGGGTGACTGCTAGGTTCAAAGGTTTACATTGCGTCTGTTAGTTATTTCGATTTTAGATGAGAAGTGTTCGAAATTCCGTGGAACTGGCTTTCAGGGATAATATTTGAAAGTTGGTTTTGAGGGTTGAGTGGAGTTGTCAAAACTATTTTTGGTATTTACTGATGAACAAAATTTCTGTTGAAAAAATAAACAGAATTTGATATGAGGTAATTTATGTGGTTTATCAACTAAAGTATTAGAAATTTAATCAAATAAATAACAAAACAAATAATAAATAATGGAGGTCATCAATGTATGCGTAAGGCACAAGATTAGCTTAGCATGGAGAAAGCTGGAAGAGGCCTATGTCCAAGAATATGGACAACGAATGGCTGAAGATGATGATGATGATGATGATTAGAAATTTCAGCCTTCAGCGAAACTTGGGCCGGGCAGGACAAATGCTTGGCAATGACAACGCGTGGGGGTCAACATTCACTAGTAGCTAGGATTTTTGCTTTACAACCAACTTAAGTTGGACTATTTTACGGCGTGACTTAAATTCTAAGAAATAAATTTATATAGGCACATAAATAGCACTTTCATATTACAATATCAACTAAAACAAGAACAACGAAACTCCTACGGCAAAATTTCCCTTTCGTCTATTTCAAGCTATTCCTTATGCGGGTTCATTGACATAGGTTCAAGCCTTAAGGCCAAAGTCTCGTCCAAAGGTCTCATTTGTTTGTTAGTACTTACTAACCAGCCCCTTTTTGGTGACGGGAGTAAATTAAATACCCTCTTTAGAACAGAAGTATCTTTGGAACTAAATATCTGATACAAATTACTCAGTTAGTCCTAGCCTATCATTATACAGTTTAGCTCTAAAATACATTTTTATTATGTAAAATGTAATGTTCAACACGTTCCAGATAAAATCAGATCTGGTAATTTAGATTAATTATACTGCGGGGTTATTTACTAAAGCACAAAATTTCAGGGTACTTACTTCCATGCTGGACTGGGAGTGATAGAAAAACATAGAATGTGCCAGCTGCATCTCCTCCCAGGCATGCTGTAAAAATCAGCTAAGGGATCCGAGGGTTTCAGTGTATTGCAATTTAGGCGACGGGCTGACAACTCGTCACTTTAGCAATACCTTTACATATTATCTGTATAATAACCAACAAAACTTGTCAGACGTGGCGGAACGATCTTTGGGTCGTTTTCGATCTGCCTACCCATTAGGGATAAAGGCGTGATTTTATGTATGTATGTAAAATTTCAGGGTGAGGTACGATGCGATGATTCTGTACTCCAATTAACTGGGTGTAATAAAAAGTATTGTGTTCCTTTAAACCACGTCATAAAAAACAACTTTCCTAAAGCACAAATGTGAGAAGAGCATCTTTGTATTGAGAAGGCAAATATATTTTCGAATTCAAGTATTTGAGCTTTGGGAATATTTTTTGGTATGATTAGTAGAACACAATGATTTAAAGAAACGCAGTACTTTTTTTGACACCCTGTAGAGGATTATAGAGAAAAATAGGTGATTGCACTTTGCAAATAGTAAAATTATAGTCAAATACTTTTGATGTCAAATAAATTAAATAATTTGATGTTGGAAAAATAATATAATTAATATTTCTAATAGCTGTCGCCCCACGAACAAAGAAACAAAGTGTTTTAACTCCTCAAATTTTGTAAAGTTAAAATAGGACAGTTTATTTTAGGAAAACATTTCATTGTGAAATTTAAGGCAAGTTTTTGACTTTTATTTATGTTGGACTAAAATTGTTGATCATAATTTCTGAATGGAAACTAATTTATTATTCAGAACGAAATCAAAAGGTCAAAATTATATTGTACGGCCAACTTTTAAATTTCCCCGACTGTACAAAGTAATTAACTATTCGGAACAATATTCCATTCAGTCGCTAACAAGGGAACAAAGAACTCTCTCTTTTAATTTAATTTGATAATTAAGTGGGTGAGTTTTATTAAATGGAGCCAATTTCGCAATGGCAGAATGTGCACCTGACATCAATAGATTCGTCCTAGAGGACTTAATCGCGTTCTAATGTAGGAGAATTAATACTAGAAGCACACCTGCGGAAAATATCGTACGAAAATGTCCGCCACTATTTACAACGTTTGTTAGGCAGAATGACGAGCCCTGTTCTAAATTTAAGGTACATTTACAGAGAACGTTGTTGTCCATAGTTAGCTTTTACTACACCCTTAAATAAATACATATAATCGCGTCTTTTTCCCTAATAGGGTAGGCAGAGCGTAAACGACCTAAACAGGTCGTTCCGCCACGTCTGACAGGTTTTGATGGCTATTACTCACCCTTGGATGATGTTATTCTGGTCTGGCATCACACGAGCAATTTCCACCTACTCATTTTTTTTATGATAATCAAATCAGGGTTTAGATTTTGAATCCATATTGAACCGATCAAATGTGTAAAGTATTCAACACTTTTTGCACACCTAGTCAGTGGTAGCAACTAAATAGTTTTAAGCAAATAAGAAATGTGAAAGCCCGATGTTAGTGACAATTTAACACTGTCAAGGCTTCTCTTCAGTTGAAGAGGGACGGACATGTTTAACGCTTTTATGAATACAAATAGTGGTCCACGTGTCAGTCGTATTTCGGTTTTTAGTTTAATGTCTTTCAAGTAAGTGTCACTTAAGGTTTTTTTGTAAATTTAGTCCTGTGTTATCATAAATACTTCACAGATTTTAATGAACATAAAATCACGCATTTTTCTCCAACAGTGTAGGTAGTGTACTAACAGGTGAGTAAAAGGCATCTTTACAATGTTCGACAACCATTTAGTAGATAATTTTTGTCGGCAGTAGTTTTCATATAAATCTGAAGAGCTGGATTTTTTATTTTTGTATTGTTTACAGTTCAGCATTTTAGATACACTTTTAACTACAACTTTTTTAACCAAAAAAACTATTTATAAATGGTAAGTGCTATAGTATATTGCTATTCACATGTTCTTCAGTAAACTTGGTTTGTGCTCTGAATGCTAAGGGAAAAAAGCAGGAAACTTAGTTTGTAACGTCAACGGACTACAAATAGAGAGAAGTGGGGAAGAAATGGGTAACTTGTGTAATTTTATCGGCTAACTTCTACTAATATTAGGTAGCCGACCCCGGGAAAAGGCTAGGGAGATGATGATGAAACTACCAAGGTGCTGGCCTAGGAGTGAAACGTATGGCATGTTCCAGCTGTTTCTTTTCCCGGGAATACTGTAAAAACCAATAGAGCAAGCTGAAAGTACTTATCATGAAATTTATATTTAATTGAAAAATGGTAACTAACTTGAAATCTTCTTTCGGGAATTACCCTTAATACTATTTGCCAAACGTGACGTAATGCCCTTTTCTAGGTCATCAATGCTCTGCCTATCTCATCAAGAATAACAGGCTCGTATTCATAGGCTCGTATTTATAAGAAAGGGGTTACTCAGTCAACGGAATTGAACAACTTTCAGGAAGTTCTTTCAGGAAATGATTTTTTTTCCATACAAATTGTCTGGTCAAGGTGATCATTTTGTATGAGAAAGTATTTTTTTTATTTTTTGTTATCTGAAAGTTGTTCAGTTTCGTTGACTAAGCAACCCCTAGCTATCAGTTTCTGGTACGCTGTCCCTTATACCCCGTAGGGCGCTTTTTCACTCGACGGCACGGCACCGGCACGGCGACGGCATGGCATGGCGACGATCACGTGAAAATACTGGTGGGAATCGATGACATGCCGTGCCGGTGCCGTGCCGGCAAGTGGAAAAGCGTATCATATAATTTCACTGATTTTCATAAATTATTATCTCTTCCACGATACCGTCGACGACGGTACCGTGCCGTCGCCGTTGCCGGTGCCGTGCCGTCTAGTGGAAAAGCGCCCTATATAGCCTGAATGGTACCTACCTGGATAATAAATTTAACTTTCGAAGAACCCTTAAACTTTATTAAAACCCTTTTCAAGACAACATTTAACGCCAGCAAAAGACTCGACGTAACGATTTATTTTCTTGTCCAAAAGTTCTTGGCTGAAAGTGTTTCGCTTCAGTGGTCACGAAATGTTAAGATAAGGCCTAGATATTTTGGGCAAAAAAAGTTTTGTCAATTTTCATCTTCAAATTTAGTTAACAATGTTGATTTTGAATGAAATCTTCGCTGATGAGGAACAGACAGAAATTTGGCTCGGATTATTAGGGTTCCGTTCTTGGTTGGTATACATCAATGCCCTTAAAGTTGATGTTAGTCAGTGTTCAATCAATATCGTTGATTATCACTGACCTAGAAAGGAGTTTAGAGTATCAAAGACAGCGACCCTGGACCGACGGAATAACGTGCCCTCTAAAGCACCAAATCTTTTTTCTTTCAGACAATCATGTGATTCAGCCTGCATTGTCCTAATCAAACAGGGCAAAATCTAACAAAGTGATAAACTGACACATATAAACTTTGTGTTCCCCCCTGGGAATTGATTCCAAGACTTCCGGATCGGGAGCCCATGGCTCAGACCACTAGACCACGGAGGCAGTTTAAAGATATAATGGCATGACAAAGTTGCCAATTTTTAGCTAGTCACGACTTGCTAATTGCATCTAATTGCATCTACATGGTCGTGCCCAAAAAAAAACGGCAAGAAGGTTGAAAATAAATATGTCAAGGGACACCCACCCTTACGTATACAAATCTGTAAATTTCCATGACAAAGCTGAATATTTGGAAAATAAACTACTGTTGAAATAAGAATCCAAATTTAACAGAGCCCCGTTCACTTTCGTGTGACATTATAACGAAGCTCATTTCACGCTGGCCGGTTTATACATATAGTAGATTATATGACAATGTGACAGGATAAGAAGGAAATATGTAGGGACGGATAGGCGGACCCTTATTAAAGGATATTTCGGTCATACTGTGTGGGACAGGGGACTTTATTTTTAGGCCCGTATTTATAATCAGCTCTCAAGAGTGACAGCGAGTTTGAGTTCGTATCAGAAATATCATTTCAGTACAAAACGATCTGTCAAATCCAAACTTAATATTTCTCTTAATCTTGAGATCGCTTTATAAATACGAGCCTTAGTGCGAGACCGAAATGAGCGGATGTAAGATTGATTAAACAAATACAATCAATGGAGTATCAGATTAGAGGAACACTGATGTTAGCTGAAGTCAATTGATATCGCCTTAGATCAAACGATATCGGTAAAATATAATTAATATCTTATATAGGGTCTTTCAGGGGCTGGTAGCTATGTTGAAATGAAAATAAAACAGACTCTTTGTGAGAGGTTTACAAATAATACTGAAAATAACATATCAAAAATTTCATCCGCCGACAGGATTTGAACCCGCGTCTTTGGAAAACCAGCCCAACGCTTAACCCTCTAAGCTACAGCGGCTTAGTTAGGCTATCGGAAGATGAAATTTTTGATTTGTTATTTCCAATATTATTTAGAAATAATATAGCACTGTGAGTGCAAAAAATCTATAATAAATGGGGTTTACAAAGTTCTTTTTTTTATTTTGAAGGCTTAGTTTAGTTAGGCTAATTGGTTTGGTAAAACTGGATGTCCGTTGACATATTTTTATTCAATCTTTGTTATCTGTACAGCTTTTAACCATTCACAATTATGACGATGGATTATCTAGTATCACTCTAGTATATGTTACTGTTAGACTGAAGTGAAATACATCTTAGGATTTACCTACCGGTAAACGTTTACCAACTATTCTCTTTGTTAATCCTTGTCTTTAAAAAATAAATTACTTTCTCATACAATTTAATCTATATTAAATCACAGTGTGAAAAAAAAACCTCTAATAGTTTATTTTAAATTATTTCATGCATAAAAGTGAATTACTTTAACTTATATTGAATTCAATCCAATAATATAAAGTAACCACCTGACCTTTAAATTTCCCCGAAAATTACAATTGATAGCACGGATTCCATTACCAATTATATCCTATTTAATAATTTAAGAGCAATTGTTATTTAATTGGTTCGACCCCACTTTAAGGAAGGGGTTTAAATTCTAAGAAGTGTTTTGTTTGTTTTTGTTTCGAGTAGGTGCTACGGCATTTTAAGAATTGTTTCTTATGAAATTAAATTAGGTCAACAGGTCACACAGGTAACCCCTCTGAATAAAACAGATACTAATTATTTGGTATTTTGTATTATTAAGTTGTTTTTGCTAGAAAAATATACTGGTGGGCCTGAGCACTGCTCGCTACGCCGCTCGATTCAGTCCGTCATTTCACTTTCTACCGGCTTGACTGTTAACTACTGTACCTACCTATATATCGAATCTACAAATAAATTTGTGAACGAGAAAATTATCCAGTTTAAGAGTATCCTGTACAATGCTTATTTTCCTCATAATAAACCTATACATAAAGGATTACAAAATTACCTATTGTAAGTGAACGCAAATTGTAAAATGTTAAGCATATTTACACAAAGTACAAGGAAAAGTAAGATTGAAAAGGGCTTATTATGAACGGTCCGCCTGTAGGTTCTATTTAGAAAAAGATTCGAAAATTATACGCTTTGTGCATTTTTACACAATGAAAAGGTATAATCATTTGAAGAATTGCCTATTTTTTTTTCGGTCTGCTGTATGTCATTGTCATTATGTTACAAACAGACATTGAAAGAGACCAAAAACGTCAAGTGGTCAGAACTCATGATAGCTCAGTTAGTTAAAGCAGTGGATGGGTACGGACTACCGCCGTTCGTGGGTCCCATCCATTTAAAGTTTTTAATTTTCATATAAAACCCTGTTTAAAACTGAAATAGATTTTTGTTAGTCTGTGCTGTCCCACTGCAGGGCAATGGCCTCCCCTTTCTTATTAAACAGTGATAATAACTTTAACGATTTTTACTGTTCCCTTAAAATTATTAATGAGGTATTTTTATCATTGACAAACAACAATTTCTAGAAGTATATTTTTCATAACCATGTAATTTACTTGTTCAATTTTTTTTCCTACCTTTGCTTCAAGAGTATAAAGTAATCAATCATCTACGCTTTCATGAATCAATGAATACTGAATTAAATAGGTACAAAGTAAGTAACCCTGTCTTTAAATTCCTCATTCTAAAAGTGACACGAAATTAATAATGGTATGTAACTGTATTTTACATTGGTACTGATTCCCTTAAGACACAACTAAATCTTGCCGGCCCTTTCTATTCCCATATGATAGATAATGAAAGGTAACGATTTTAACGATTAGTAAATCAATAGTATTATATTTGAATAAAATTAATTACCTCCATTCCCATGTTTCACGTTAATTTTACTACAACATTTATTTATGTCTGTGTATTAGTTTCAGTATAAAGTCAAATTATATTGACAGCTAATATTAGCAGTGACTAGATCTAATCTAACAGCAGTTATCGCATGTTACCATTCATCCAGCAACCATTGTGCCAGAACAAAGAATCAATCAAAAAGTTCAATTATACAGCTCCCGAGGGTAATTGGTTTAACAGTCTAAAATTGACTAGAGATGGGAAAGGTGAATGATTTTTGCGAATCAAATTGCTTTCCGAATTATATGATTTGACTTAGCTACTATTTAAATAAAAATGATTATTCGCGAAAAAAATTATGAAGAACGAGTTTCTAGACAATGTTTGAAAAAGATTTCATCGACAGATCACATGTCATGTGAGGTACTTACATGTTTTATAAGATACTAAAGAATTTGATGTAATTAAGAACGATAATAAAGCCTTTGTAAAATTAGTAACAGTGACTTCTAATTCAACAATCTAATATGCTTAACGATATACTGTCCGACTGTCGTCACAGTTGTATATTCTGTGTATCAGTTTGCATTAAAAAACTCAATTTTACATTTTGAAATCTTGAGATTCGTTCGATTAAGATTTAAGAATTTGCCCATCACTAATTGTAGCCTTACTGCCTGATTGAGTTGGAACAAAGGAAACTACAAGGGCGAAAAAGTGAAAAAAAAAGTCGACGAAAAGAAATCAACGTGAATATGAATTACTTTCTTTGAATCATAATGCTGAGAATTCTATTGGTATGATTTTTGGTAATAAAAATATGTTACAGTAAAAAAATCGTTACTTCTATTATTATGAAGACTGTAACTAAGCTTCAATTTGTTTCGTGGATCGAAATACGTCAATGGGGTTAAAAACTGAAAACTAAATGGCGCCACTGTTGAGTGTTCCTTTTTCCTGTGATTGGTCAGTAATCTGTCAATATCAATATCAACGTCAGTTTTGTGTCTTCTCATTGGTTTCTTTTGGAACACTCAACAGTGGCGTCTGCAATTAGCTTTGCGTTTTTATCCCCATTTAGAAAATACCCTATTTTCTTTATTTTCATATTTTAAAGGGTTGTTTAATTTAATTAAGGAGATCGGTATAATAATTTATGTATTGACAAATAATATTGGAGGCAAAAAGAGGTCAAACCAAAATATTCTTAAAGTTGGTGTCTACCAAGTTTTATTTTACGGATTAACTGACAACAATACTTTTATCCCAAAAAGTAGGTGAACTTCAAAGAACCCGACCCTAATAACTTGTCTTAATCTTTTAGACAAAAAACAGATATAAAAATGTTCTGCAAGGGCAAGATTCTGCGAAATGCGTCTTACTTAAGAACATAAATTGTAATATTTAGGAGTAGATATTATTGTCTTCATACTCGTACATACATAAAAGTATTTGCAGAAATGTAGATAAAAAAGTATTACTTAGATACATTTTAAAAGCACACTGACTAATAGTACCTACGCATTAAGGAAATAAGCAACAAGAGTGTGGTTACTCAAATAAAATTAACCATACAACTCTATAGTAGTACAATTTCATTACCTCATAGCTTTACTGTACACGTCAGAAATCACATTTTTACAACGTTAAAATATCACCAAAATTTGACACAATGAATTACACCATTGCATTCTACGATAGACTGTCCACTCTCAGTCGAATATAAATCAAAGTAAGTGATAAATGAGCGCCTTCCTCATGTTTTATTTATATGTCCGTTATATTTCTTCTTCAAAAACCGTTGGAGAATATTTCAGTTGACATTTTGGTCGAAAAACGTCTGCCCGTATTTTTTGTCTTGGAATTCTTCGTCTTAATACTGAGAGATGAGGTTGGAATTTTTCATACGATAAAAATGATTAATTGAGAGATTTCAATGTTAATTTTGACCTTTGCCGTTCTGCACGTGGACTTATTTGAAAATAGAATAAATTATGAACTTGAAATGTAAAGAAAAACAAGAAATACAGGCATGTTTTTTTATTGATTGAATTTTTGGTCTTACACTTAAGTAATGTCTCTTTGGCCCGTATTTATAATCAGCTCTCAAGAGTGACAGCGAGTTTAATTTCGTATCAGAAATGTCATTTTAGTATAAAACGGCCTGTCAAACCCATACTGAATATTGCTCTCAATCTTGAGATCGCTTCATAAATACGGGCCTTTATCTCATACAATTACAGAATAGTATAGTATATATTGTAGGATCATAAATTATGGTTTTTGTTTCAATGAGATATACTTATAACTTTTATTGACACTTCAAACATATTTTACTCCACCATTTGACGTTGGTTGATGACCATATCGCAGACAGAAAGCTATTAGTTATGGTTAGTTTATACATTGAACTAAAAAATAAACATTTCATATCTCACTCTATACTTAGGCCCGTATTTATAATCAGCTCTCAAGAGTGACAGCGAGTTTGAGTTTGTATCAGAAATGTCATTTTAGTACAAAACGGTCTGTCAAATCCACACTTAATATTTCTCTCAAACTTGAGATCGCTTTATAAATACGAGCCTTAAAAACGTAATGTTTTTAAAATACTCATAGAAAAATAAATTCTCGAGAATTTAATTCTTCTATAACTTTGGTAAAAGGTTCTAGAACTAAGTGAAAGCGAAATGTATTTCAAAAATAATTAATTTTATTCGGGGTCACTTAATTTTAACTGATTTCTTAAAAGATCCTCGAAATTTATTATTTTGCTTATTTATTTTCCTTTTATAAAATTGTTTCGCTTTTCTGCTTGCCGAAATAATTTGAAATTAGATTGCCCGTCTGTCTTTCAGTTGAATGAATGGATTGAAATGTTATTATTACTTATTTTGATTCTAAACCGTTTTTAATATATATTTTATATTCGAACAAATATTGACTTCAATTCTTGTTCAATAATTGAATAGTATTTTTTAATATTCTTGTCAAAAAAATGTCGTTGGACTTTTCTTTTCGTTTCAAATAAAAAATGGATATAAAAATGATGCCTTTTATTTTGATTGAAAATTTTAAGTAAATATTCTTACTCTTGTTCTATTATAGTGGGGTTTCAAGTCAACGAACGGCCCGATGTTTTAAATTAAGATTTTGAAAATGTATTTTTTTAGTTATTTACATACAATCTTCTCACATAAGTTTTAGACCTGCCGTTACCAAACTAGAAACATAATCACAAATTAAAATTCTATATTTTTTTTTACTGCGGAGAAATCGTCGATTTGGATTTCAAAGCTACAACCACTACATAGCACCATATTATAGAAACCTCTGACCCTAGTTACCCTACATACAAACATGTCGCCCAGGAAGGTGTATCAACAAGACCCTGAGATATGAACATAACTAGATATAAAATGGAATGGCTCGCACGCAAGATATTTCACAGGGTCCCTCGCCCTTTGCCTATAACATCGCACAGCCATGTTGTAGCGAATACAGGCTGTGTGTTATTTTATTAAACACTAAAATTATTTTCTCATGTTTTACTACGTTACCGAAGAAAAATGATTCAATCCATGCATTAACTCATTTTTGTTTTATAAATATGTGAACGAGAACAATCTCATCTAATCTCTGAACCTAATAGGTAATTAGGTATTAATAAAAGTTGCTACTTACAATGCTATTTTTGTTTTTTAACGTGATGTAAGTGTAATGAATTTTTCGCGATTGTACGCTACACAAAGAAGAACATAATACCTAAGTTTAAATTATATAAACAGTGATAAATAAAAAAAGGCTCTCTTATATCCAGTTACATCCTGTAGTTGTGGGTTCTCTACATAGTCATGCTCGTGTAAGTTATGATTTCGCCGTTGTCAGTCTGTATTATGCAGGAAAGTTCTTGTACTCAAGGACAGCCTTAGGCGAAAACCTAGGTAGGTAAGTCTTGTACATGCTTTCGACACAATTTCTCTTATTTTTGCGACGCCATGATTATTCAGTTTGCATATTTATTGAGTTAGGTACTAATTGTAAAAAAAAAAACTATTTTCTTGTACTGTTTTATGTACACATATGGCTGAAAACTTTTCCGCTAATTAGGTATTTACTTTGTATTTGTGTGTGTGTGTGTGTGTGTGTGTGTGTGTGTGTGTGTGTGTGTGTGTGTGCTAGTGATGCATAACTGCGAGCGATGCGGGCTCAACGATGGGCAGGAGGAGTTGCCTATACTCTACTTACGTCAGTCACCTATAGTGGACTGCTTTTCATGCCTGCATTTTTCTTTGCCTTTCCATCATTTCAACAACTTCTACTCATCATAAACAGTCTACGCTCTCAGTACTGTGTTTTGCGTTTTTTGTACCCAAAACCGTCAATATTCATCCGTTATCTTTAACAGTACTATGCGGTAAGGTCTGTTTTATCCAGAAAGTAAGCAATATTTAATGTTTTATCATTGAAAGCCTGTTCTGAAAAAACAAATTTTAACCAAGCAACCGGCAAATAATACGTATAAATAAATACGTAAATATGCGTATGTGTTTGTTTATCTTACGAATATACGGCGTAGATTTGCATAATCCTACCCATTTTTGTGTGTAGCGTGGTTATGTAATTTTGTTTGTTTAAATATTTAACAGGTCAGTAGGTTAACGTTTTTAATAGAGAAAAGGCTCTTTGCCCGAAATTTTATCAACAGGGTTTTTCGCAATCACTTGACGAAAAAACTGATGCTGACACTAACAAAAAAAAATGATATTTTTTCAAAATAAATTTTGGAATATATACGGAAAGCGGACCCCAGCATTAGGCCGGGAAAACGCTAAGCAGAAGAGGAAGAAGATATATTTTTTTTAAAGATATACTTCAATTTATTAGTGGACTAAACCAATAACATTTACAAACTTATAATGACTATTTTAATTTTGATCCAACTACAGGCACAGGAGCAACAGTGCTCGATAACATTATCGATGTAGCAGACTATATTTTTATGATTAAGAAACAAAAAAATAATTTTTAAATCACTGGCAGTATTTCCCAACAATATTTTTTTCTTTATTTCTTAAAAGTCTTTAAAGAAAAATATAAACATGCTGACAACAATGCAGGGTAAAAACATGTTACGGTTCCCCGGGGAAGATTCTCAAGGAAAAAGCAAATAAAAAAACACACGTCTACAAATACCCCTCAAACCTTCTGAGACTGCCTCGGTTAAATATGGAGATCTGATGAATAATTCTATGAGATTCTGATTGAAAAATATAACGTCATCATTCTAAAATATTAAATCAGAAATTTTTCGTTTTGATTGCAATGTGTCATATTTCTTGGATAAAAGTTTAAAACTTTTTATGAAATAAAATTTATTTCATAAGTGAATACATAACTTAATCATTATCATCATCATCATCAGCCACAACAGTCCACTGCTGGACATGGGCCTCCCCAAAATTGGGGGTATATGCCATACTCACCACGCCTGGCAGGCGGGTTGGTGAGCGCAGTAGAAAATGGCAAAACTTTCATCAAAGAAAATAATTTTTGTCTCATTTCTTTAAAAGCATTATGTCACTTTCAAAATCTCCCATACAAAAATCGGTATTTGCTCAACACGTTTTGTATGGTAACTAAGCCTTTATTTTTGTAAGGGATAAATTAATTTTTCAAATACTTACGTATTTTTTATATATCTACCTATGTTTCTTGGGGAAAGATCAGTTTCATGATTGTTGTAAAATGACAGGATTTCTTAACTGCAAAGTTGCTCCCTTTAGGCCACGCAGTGTAGTCGTTCATGTTACGTCTTAACATAAAAAAAATTAGCAGTGTACAATCAAAATAATCATAGATTTTTTCTCTCGTACCTATCTACTGCATGAAACCGTTCATTAAATTCAAAAGGTTAGTCGTAATGGGTGCAGTCTGCTGAATAATTAAGTGGTTAGAATTGCATGTTAGGTTTCATATCACTGTAACTGTTACAGTGTAACTGTTACACGCTCACAGTTACTATCAAGTTAACAGGTCTCTCCATACATTTGTGATTTAACACGGTTTTATGGCTGTGGTTTTATGCTACGTTGTTCGACGTTATTCGTATTCGCGTTTGGGATGTTGCGATACAATGTACGTTACATAATAATAAATTATTACAGCACAGGTGCCAAGAAATAATTAATTAAAAAGGAATTTAAACAAAAATATCAAATATGATGAACCATTTGAATATATATATATATATATATATATATAAACAGATAGGTCAAACTTTTTATCAGCCTGCATATTTCCACTGCTGGACATAATAGGCCCCCTCCCATTGCACGCCACTCAGCTCGACCTTAAACCGTTCTCATCCAATTTCTGCCTGATTTCTTACAAACATCATCGCCCCACCTGGTTTCAGGACGTCCTATACTACGTTTAAAGATTCGCGGTATCCTCTCTAAAACTCGTCTGCCCCAACGGCCATCAGCTCTACGACAGATGTGACCAGCCCACTGCTACTTCAGCCTAGTAATTCTCTGAGTTATGTCGGTAGGTAGTAGGTACTATAACTAGTATTTCTTTTTACAAAATAAATACAGCAAACAATAATTATCTTTAATATTGTTACCTTATATTTTAAACAACAGTTTTCGAAAGGTCAGTTTTATAAATTGAAAGCTTAAAATTAAATCTAAAACAAAACTGAGCTTTTAAAAGCGTTCCAGCCTTCTAAAATTTAGGTAAGTACATAAAATATTATTTAGTAAATTCTTTGACTTAAATTATTACAACAAACATACTTAAAGAAAAAACCAAATTCAACTAAAACAATACTTACCTAATGTACTACCAACGCTACCAAACTACTACGAATAAATACATTACCTAGGTAATTAACAAGAGTCTATAGAACATTAGCCCATAATTCTGCCTGGTTCGGAAGCAGAGAGACCACAAGTGTTGCCTGGAAGACATATTTCCCCACAAGCCAGTTATTTGGTAAGCTCTGCTTGCTTTGGCAACCGCAAAACACTACCGATGTTGTCTTAGCTCGAAATATACACAGGATACGGTACGGGCCGTCTTCTTCTCATCGAGTGGATTTTCAAGTCGACGTACGGCGCTGGTGTCAGGGTTCTTAAACTGCCTAATAGTACAGATAATACGCCTCTGACGTAGTTTATGTAGCGACCACTTGAAAGACAGCGCCTTGTGCTTTTTAAACAATGAAGCTTTTTTCTTGTCAGACAGCTTTTTTCTTGACAGACAATCAATGTCCTAATCAATTTGGGGTAAATCTCACTAAGTGAAACCTAATTGCCGAATAAATAAATTTCGAAGGCATGATCCTCGGATCGGGAGTTCATAGATAAGAGCACTAGATCACGGAGGCGGTAGTATACATTACACCACAAAATGATTGTTTTGTTCCTGCAGTGAACAATGAATGAGAACAAAAACCTTTCTCTATAGGACAAACTTTTCTAATTTAACCTTTTTGGGGGTAGGAAATTTGATCCAACTTTTTTTTTTTCAACATGTTGTGTTGGTTGGTGGTTGTATTGTTATTTTTTCTGTACCTAGGTACAATTTGATGAAAGTACAAGCAAGTAACTATATACTTTTGATCTAGTTCATCTTTTATCTTAAGTATGTAAAATGGACGTATCAATCAATACGCATAATAATTCTATGCTAGAGTGATAAAAAACATAGAATTTTTCCAGCTGGTTTTCTTCTTAGTTTCTAGATTGGATGAAATCTATAGCCACACATATTTTTCATATCTACACAAAAAGCTTTTTAAGAGACTGTTGTCACTCTACCTACCCCGTAAGTGACGAAGGCGTAACGGAAATGGATCCATTGTTTTTAATATAAACAGCACTCAACGAAACCTGCCGTATAATTACTGGCTGCCTTAAGCCGACCCCGGTACCAATGCTGTATCCACTGGCAGGAATAGCGCCCCCAGAAATCCGTAGAGCAGTTACAAGTTCCACTGAGAGGGCCAAATTGGAAACTGACCCACTTCATCCGATGCACAACTACAGCCCTGTGCCTCAAAGGCTCAAAAGCCGCAGGAGCTTTATGAAGTGTGTCAGTCCAATTTCTGGTGAAGCCCCGCAACAGGCGAGATGCCGGTTATGGAAAGAAAAAACTAACCTACCTTCCCCCTTTGTGCCACTGTCGGAAAATCTCCCACCTGGACACAATCTTGCGAGGACGACTTGGAAGTCTTTAAATAGGCTCCGTACTCAAGTCGGCCGGAGCAAAGATAATCGCTTCAGGTGGGGATTCACACAAGATTCCGACCTTCGATGCAAATGCGGGGTAGACCCACAGACCATGTCCCATTTAATAGCTTGCTCCACATGCCCCACCACTTGCTCGCGAGAGCAGTTAATGCAGGCAACCGACAACGCAGTCAGGGTTGCGGATTACTGGGCTAGGGAAATTTAAAGAAAAAGAAAGATAAGGTGTATTCTTGTCATCGACTCGATAGAAGAAGAAGAAGAAGAATATAAACAACGGTATTTTGATTTAAAAAAACTGCGTCAATTTTCCCTGTCACATAAAAACTCGAATGTTTCCACATACTGAACACTTAAATTTTTATCATTTTTCAGAATAACCCGGAATTCGGCGGCGTTTTTCCATTATTCGTGTATTAAATTAAAAATGTTTAAACATGCAATAATGTGCGTGGTCCAATTTCTGCTTGGAGGCGTTGTGGACTGCCGCGCGGTATGATTGATCGTCGCATTTTTAGGGTTCCGCTGTCAGCGTTGTAATATTGACCACAACGTCTAAGGACGTCCGCTGCGTTAAACGTCTTAAAATAATGTGTAGGATATCAGGTTGTGGGTTATTATTTTAAGGAGACAAGCGAGACGATTGAACCTAGACTGTTATTTTAATGTGCTTCGACTGTTTAATTTTTTGCTTTGTAATAACATAAAATCCTAATTTGGAACATAAGTTGTGTTTTATTAAATTGCACAATTTTCTTGAAAGATGCACAATATACCTGATTATAGTTATGCCAGTGAACAGACAAATTAAATGACTAAGCACTAAGTTAAAGTTATAATATAAAAAGTTCTTATGTAAGTAAGTTATGACTGTCATGCACAGATTACATTTCTCGAAAGTCTCATTAATTATTATTTGGAGAAAAATAATAATATAAAAGTAAGTTTAAAACTAAATTGTGGATTCAATCAGGCGAAGGTATTAACAGATAGGAACATAAATGTAAAATTGTACTCATGCAGTGAAATCTAATGTCCGAATACTTACATTAGTTATTTTGTATAAAATTATGTAGATAAGCCTAAATACTCTTACCTCCCCTATTATTCCCAGTATACGGCCATGAGCCATGGAGAGAAAACGACTTACTCCGTTCAACTTCACTCTAATCTGTTCATAAAAATATCTATCTAACTACCTTACCGAAAATTTCAATTAAATAGGTGGCAGATGTTTTACCCAACTACCCTATATTATCTACTGTGGATCTAATTAATGACCTGCAAATAAACTTCTCTTGCTCAAATATTCGCATACAGAACCATGTGTGTTATATTGAAACACACACTTTATGGCTTTTCGAACTTGACCAGTGCCGGATTAAAAAAAAACGGGCGATAAAAAAAATACGCGCTTCCGTGAAAGATTACAAGGCGGACTTGTTTGCGTTCTTCAAAATTTATAAGTGGATTTGCGATGAATAATGAATTGGGTTGTATTTTTATCCGGAATGGACGTTTTACGTTGATATGGGAACGTACGTTTCATTAAACTGTGGTAGAGTACCTACCACTAATATGAAAGTGTGTAATTTGGATGTATGGATGATTGTTTCTCTTTGACGTAGATATACCTACATTATTACCATTCGTTCCCAGTAGTCCCTTTGAAGGGACTAGTACACATGTCACATTCAAGCCAGCACCCCTAAGATATGAAGTAGACAGAGAGACAACGATATGGCGGCCTGACATGTTTCGAGGTTCATTTTAGAAAGAGCGAGTTGGTTGTTGTCATTAATAGTAATAGGTTGTTAGCTTTTAGCTATAATTAAATACAATAAAACTCTGCTGGAACCTATTGCATGCCAACAATAGTATTTTTATCTCACGACTGCCGCTTTGCCATACTTGTGTGTGTAAATGTACCTACGCGCGCATTATCGTAGTGTGCGTGAGTTCACCATAAAAACCTGTAGTTACGCACACAAAGGCGCGTATCCTGTCCGTATGCACAACCACAAGATTGGCCGATGAACTGAGTATCTATGTTTTTTTATCGCTCCCAGTCCAGCATGGAGGTCTAGTAGTGTAGAAAACGATCACGTTTCCGCTGTCGTCGATTCCACAGGGATTGTGAACGCGTTCTTTCTGTTTGATGTATATGACTTCATACAGTTCCCATTTCACCATCCCGAAAATGGTTTTGTTTTACGTGCCTTTGACTGTACCTCGAATATTCTTGAATAAAAACCCTCAATATTCCACTACCAATATTGACTATGGGTTATTAAATACTACACAACGTTTGGAATAGAAAAAATGCTTACAACTTTCGCTATGCACAAAAATTTCAGCTCGGATATTTACCATAGGTACAAAACTGCTTTTCCTTTCATAACAGATTGCAAAGCAAGAGATTTTATTGTATCCTGTTCAAAAATATCTTCGATATTGCACTATATGCAGAAATATTACAAAGCGTTGCCACTCGCCGCTCGAAGCTAGATGGAATGTTTGCTCAACACGAGTGAACATCCAATAACTGCATACTAACAGAGCGACATCTACTACGTTGTCGATATTTGCAGCTGTAAAACGACTTATAGGACGATTTGAAAGCTGATTAATAATGTTTTTTTGTTGCCAGCAAGTAAATAAAACATTATACCGAAAACCTAAATCTGTGTAAAAAGTGAACTTTATTTATTATTTAATTTCCATCCAATCCAGATGCTCTATTCTCATCTGGACATGAATTTCGAAAAGTATAATATTAAATAGAACTGTCATTATATCTGTTGTACTCAATCTTATAGCGATTTTCACTCTAGAAAGATTTGCAAGAAGCTCTCGTTCAAATGCTTGGATCAGACTTTTAGCAGTAAAATATGGACGGTTGGACGAAAATATAAAAATACATATGAAATGCTCCACAATTTGTGATGCCAGCTTATTGTAACCAAA
Organism: Scrobipalpa atriplicella; assembly: GCA_029255725.1. Lineage (NCBI taxonomy): Eukaryota > Metazoa > Arthropoda > Insecta > Lepidoptera > Gelechiidae > Scrobipalpa > Scrobipalpa atriplicella. The sequence goes on from JARACY010000228.1 coordinate 80,514, forward strand.
AAGCGATAGCGAACACACTGAAAAGATCTCGCGACTTCTTTGGAAAATATTTTCTGGAATAGGATTGTGATGACTTTTCTAGGAATGTTGCGGTATATTTTTATGTCTCTATTTAATTTTATTACGTTCAAAATCTGTTCTAAAAATTATTTTGAAAGGAATAAATCATGTATAGTTTATACTTGCAATTGTTGGCACTTGGTGAAACTCCATTGTATAATGTTGTTGTTATAAAACAAGTACAAGAGTTTTTATAACAACAACAATAAATCATGTAGGTACTTAAAACGGTCAAAAGCGATATTTATATAGGTAGTAAGGTGCGTCTTCGAAATTTTGAATAATAGTGAAATAAAATAGATAATAATAGATTTATTCTCATCCAGGATCATCATATTATTTTTATCCATTCATACTGCTGAGTACACTAAACTCGAATATGTAATTAACCTTTAAACGATCTTCGATGAAACAGCACTAAAGTTTCTCAATTCCAAAATGGAAGATTAATAGAGATTATTCCCGTTCACAGCAAAGTAAAATGATTGATAGAAAAAGTTCAGCCACAATTTGTTTAGTGAAATCAGCAAAATATGAAAATTCTACGAAATGCTGTATAGTTTTTTCTATTAAAATAGAAATAATAGTACATTACGATATGAGTGCGGTGGGTTGATCATTACAGCCGAGGCGATATTGCTAGCCCGAGCCGTAGGCGAGGGCTATAAGAAGGCAAAAGGCTGTAATTATCAAAGCGCACGTATGTCGTACGACGTTTTATAACATATTTGCGAGGAAATAAATAAAACTAGATAAAAAAATGGAACAATACAGCGAAAAGAAAAAGCGCGCGGAATAATTTTTACTTTTTCTCAAATTAGGATGCGCGCGCATCAACGCTTTCTCTTAAAGAAACAAAAACCAGCCAGTATTACTAATAAAGTAAATTAATATTTTTTTGATTTTGTTACAGATAAATGGTTGTAATTTATTGTAAAAAATTAATTAAATCAAAGAATTAAATGTTTATTTTATTACACTTCATCTCCCAAAGTTAATTTTATTTATAAAATGTTGACCACTTTTCTGCCATAAAAACTCTTTGCTAAGATTTTAAAAAGTACCGTTCGATAAACCGTGCGTTTTACCTAATTAAAAAAAAAACTCGTGTGTTTTACAGCACTCGTGCATTTTACATTACGATTACGCCCAAGTACGTAATAAGATACAATACAATATTGAAATTGGTGTAATAAGAGACCCTTTACGAGCAAATGTGTTATAATAGTATATTAGGCAACGAGGGAATAAAGCAGTGTCTAACGTCACGGGCAGCATATTGAATCCTGAGCGGAATGAAGGATTCTAGGATTAATTCCCGAGCGCAGCGAGGGAATTAAATCTTTAATTCCTGAGCGAAGCGAGGGAATTATGACAAGAATCCTGAATGTAGCGAGGGATTCAAGTCTGCCCAAGGCGAAGACACATTTATTCCCGAGGAGCATACTATATTTTACACACCTACTGCACAGATTACTTAGACGGTGGCAGGCGTCTGTAAGATAATAAAGCTCAGAAATATACCTAATCATGTAATATTGATACATAAATAAATATTGAAAACATACCAGAAGCAACAGATCCGAAAGTCAATTCACACTCACTGAACTACACTTCACGTTCACAATCCACTACCTACGTATTTTTCCAAAAAACGAATTGATCGTATTTAACATATTTAACATAAATAACAAAATACGATAAAATAAGTACTAGTCACAATGTCTTCTGGAGTCAAAATATTAATTTCACTCGACAATTTACGAAATGGAAGTAATAATCAATGAGAGAAAAACTTTTGCAAAATCAAACCGCGTTTTCTTTTTTTTAGTTTCTTTTTTTTTATACAAAGCAAAGAGCACATACAGATAACTAGTCATACAGCCTTTTTACACTCGCCGGGAGGCGCAGAAGGCGAGTGTGGCAACAGTTTTAATACACACACAGCCATATTTTTTTTTTCTGAAAATTATTTTCTTAGTAGTTCACATGACATTCCAAATTCAAATCACATAATAACCCTTGGGCTATTAAGGATTTCCATACAACTTTAAATCCCTTGGGATTATTTTCTTGCTTTAAACGCAAGTTCCTTGATACATTATGTTGATATAATAATGCAGAGGTGTGTAAACTAATTTTTAGACCTCAATCTATATTTTTGTGATAGTACTTAATAGACTGAACATAAAACACAATATGTATCGCAGAAGCGAGTACTTAATTATAAATAACAATATTCAATTGACGAACCGAAATAGATAGTAGGTACCTACATATTTCTATCAACGACAGATAAATATCTGTATTCTCCATTTAATTTGTATCCATCTTGGTATCCGTTTTACTGTATTTTTGAAGTAAGCAGTTTTTTTTTCCTTCTGTAAAAATACGTTCAGTTGACTAACTACAGTGTTTGAATAAGCAAAAGTACCTAAATACAACCCACGATACCCAATTTTAAACGCTGACTGTGTAAATCAATTGAATACAGAAAATTAAAATAAGCATTTCCACATCACCAAAATCAAAATGCAAATGAAATAACACGCTCAATGGAAGCCCACAAACAGACAAAGCTCGTACAAAACTGTTTTAATTACTCCAACAATGACTCCAAAACTACCTCCAAAACAAAGCAATACACATCAAAGTGTCGCCTGTTTCATCTGTAAATTGAACAATAACAGACGACAGAAGAAATACGATACAATTGAATACGCTCAATCAAATGGCGTGCATAATAATGAGAATTGAATTCGAGCGAGCCAGCCTATGGCGTATTGCGGGAGCCATTTTAATTGCAAACGACGCGACGAAATGAAACATCGTATTCATTGCTCTAGTATACATACAGCCTGATTTCAAAACGTCTAAATCTGGATTCGAGGTCTACTTTTCCAGAATGGTGCTAGGCTGGATTAGCATCTCTCAACCTCTTCCCTTCTTCCTACGGGGGACTTAAGTAATAGTCGGCTAAAATGTGCAGTAGCGTCCCCTGTACGTCGTCATCATCATCATACCTTTTTCCCGTATTTCACTGGGTCGGCTACCTAATCTAGGGGATTGAACGAGGGTACTGGTTTTTACACAGAGCGACATCCATCTGACCTCCGCAACCCAGAAGGGAAACCAGACCCAATCCTAGATTAGGTTACACACAACCTTTGAATTTCTTCGTAGGTGTGTGCAGGTTTCCTCACGATTTTTTCCATCACCGTAAAAGCGCCGAATAAACGTACATAATGAAATTAGAAAACCGAAAAACACATTGGTACGTGGTGGGATTCGAACCACGACCTCCTGCACAGAAGGCCGTGGCCCTATCCACTACACCATCCGGGCTAATTCCCTATACATACCTACCTAATCTTTATTTGAAGTACCTACAACAAAAACTCATTTTGGCTATTTTTTTTAAGTTTTATTATGATACGATTTTTGTAAATACCTATTTCTTGTAAATTTGTAAATAAAAAATTCAGTTCAGTGTTGATTTGGCTAAAGTTGACTCCGAATGTTGATTTTATTATTTTGATCACATACCTGTAACAAAACATACAAGAGAAAGTTAGTAATAATTATAATAACATGTTGCCAAATAAAAAGTAAAAACATACAAAAATGGAATTACTAGACCACCAGTTCAAAAAATAAAAATAAAATGCATGGATACATACATAAAATCACGCCTTTATCCCTAATGGGATAGGCAAAGCGACAACGACACATAAACGGTCGTTCCGCCACTTCTGACTAGCTTTGAGGGTCATTAAGATAGAATAATTGTATATTTCAATAGTGGCAGGTTGTCAGCCCATCGCCTAAATTACAATATACTCTACCTACCCTCTAATCCTTTAGCTGGTTTTTACAGCATGCCCGGGAGGAGATGCAGCTGGCACATTCTATGTTTTTCTTTCACTTCCAGTCCAGCATCGAAGAAATGCAATTTTTTAGATCAAGGATTGGTCCTCGCGCGCTCCGACTAGATTCCGCCCTACCTAAGAACAGTAGCTCCGTAAGTGCGGCAACTTTTTAATTCTAGTGTGCGTGAGACACTAGTGTAAATACGAGTGGTTTGTGTTTGTGTGCGAGCACATTATATTCACATTGCACTTAAGTTAAATTTATTAGAAGTAGTTTGTCTTATTTTGTAGTAATACCTAATGATTAAGTTAAGTTAGTTTTAGTTTTAGTAAGGTAGTGTTCCTGCTGAAAACCAGCGCTACAGTCTTGGACTGTAGCACTATGCTGAGCTGGGAGCCTTTTCGGTATCTAGCTATTTAGTTTTAAGTTGTCTTAATAATATGCAATATATGGTCCCGAATAAATACTTTTTTTTCTTCTTTCTTTCTTTACTAAACACCTGACAAAATCAGACGGTACGCAAAGCTCATAACGGGTTCGTCATGTTTCGTTTCTATTTCCATTGTGCTCTCTTGGGAGCTCAGTCGTTTTGTTTCTGTAGGACCTGCTCGCCGTCGTCCCACAATTTTGTAGGATAGTATCCACTCCATCCGATTGGTTGGTTTGTTATTCTGGGACAATTACTTTTTTTTTTTTTTTTTTTCATTCATCCATTATAGGATAGGCAAAGGAACAGAGCCATACAGCCTCGTCTGATTTTTCAAATCATCTTGAATTTGTTAATTTTTAAGGCATAAGCCAGTTGAAACCACTGACGTCTGTTGTTCGTTTGCATGGAAAAGGAGTTCTGTGCGTAGCTCGCAATATTATAAAGTCATGTAATATTTTGTAATGCAGCCTGAGTAAAATTTTAGTGATCCTGAACAAAAAGAGATTTTATATTCACTGGGAATTTCGAATTTTCATCTATGATTTTCATGAATATATTTTTTAGATTTTTTTTTACTTAGAGGTCAATGCAATTTTGTGACTTCCATTCCATGTGATTCCATGGGTGACAGCACGGTGACAGTGATGAACCGAGGTCTTTGTGCAGCTGTCAAGTCGCAACCATTGCTTCAATCGTTGCAGTGTAACCATAGCCAAATTTTAGTTCTAAATATTGGAGTATTGCGCGGGAATCGTAACGAATCACACGTAGGACGAGTTTCTGGCTTTCTAATTTAGTTTTTCGCGGCTATTATTGTGATAGTGTAGTGGGATTAGCATAATAATGTGTCGGTAGTGAAAGACAATGTCGTGAAAGTAAGAAATGAAGTACAGAAATCCTATACATGGTTCGACTCGACACTCCCGCGCAAATCATCATCGACCATCGGAATGTGAGTTAGGTTGGGGTTTTGCGCGGGGAACATGAAAAATCTGACGGACTTTGTTCCTCGCTCCTAAAAATTAGTTCCTTGCAGTGTTTGTTGTATTAATGTGGTGGATTTAATATAATGATCTACTGACGAGAAACAATAACGGCGGGAGTGAGAAGCAAAGAAAGGCGCTACCGTACGATTCAGATTGTTATCTCCGCGCAAAAGTCTGTTGATCATTGGAATGTGAATCACCGGCGCATTCTAATGACTTTTAGGTTAGAGTAGGCTAAGCTTAGGTTAAGAAAACTCAACAAAAAGACAACTTAAGACTAGGCTGCATGGGCTCACGCTCTTTGCCTTCCCTTAAATGGGAGAATCATAAAAAAAATATCTAAATATTGCCGGAGTCCGGAGTATTGCCACCTGCCAAGAAGCTTTAGCTTTAATGGGAAGAATGGAAAAAAAAAACACTTAGGTATGTCAGTCGATCTGTACCTACTCGGCTCGAGACTCGGCCGCATATGTACTCTTTGGGTGACTTTTCGTGTCACAAGATTTTCTTTTTTGGTAAACAAAAAAAATTGCATCTTACTTATTGTTGCTTGTATTTATTTTGACATAATCTTAATTTTCACAACAAAATGCCGCCTCTAGACTTTACAAAGCCGGAAGTCCAGAAATTTTTGATTGAATGCTACGAAAAGACTGCCGATCTTCGTATGCGATGGGGTGTATTGAATAAAGACAAGGTTGAAGCTGCAGCTCAGTTTTCTGGTAGAGAAAAAGGTTATACTGAAACAGACGTAGCTAAATCTGTTTTAGAAAAAGGTATGGCAGCAATTATAAGAGACCACAGAAGCGCATATCGTAACAGAATGAAAATAGCAACGCCGCCCTACGTACCAGGCATAAAGGACTTAAGAAAAAGCCATACTATAGTAACTGAAGGTCTAGGGAACCCAAAAGAAGATCCAAGGCTTGCAAGACCAGATGATGATCTTTCTCCGGACCCTGTCATGCGGCCAGTTCCACAAAAACAGGCAGAGAAGATTTACCTCGGGTTACCTGAGTATGGGCGTCTTGAATATTTAAAGGTATTTATTTATTATTTCTCTTCTTTTATTGATAGAATTTTGCACAAAGAAAAAATATATGTCTTCTCCTTCTACATGTTATATCATCATATTCATAGTCATCAGCTTTTACTTACCCTTGCGTATGTACAGTGCTTCTTCTCCCGCGCATACTTTAAAAACCAGCAGAGGGATTCAATAGTTCCTGTGTTTTATAATTTTGCGATGGGCTGACATATTTTCATTACGGGATCATACCGATCTATCTGAAATAACCCTTAAAACTTATCAGTCTCTCTGCCTTCCCCATTTGGGATGAGGAAGAGATTGTATTTTGCATCTGTATTACAGGAAAGAAGCAAAATTAAACTAGAAGATAAGTATTACTTCCAAGAGACCGGATGGATTGGGTGGAGACTAAAAGACAGCTACTTCTCAGGATCTCCACCGCAATATCCTCAGATGGGAGTGCTTTTTAAAACTCTTGAAAGTCGTACCCCTGGTTTCAAACCAGACCCTGAGCACTATACCTCTTCTATGGCTTTATTGGAAGGTAGACAAGGCGTATTATCTACCAGTCCACAGTAATTTCCTAGTCTACATAAACGTGCCCAGGTGCTTTGATAGGTCTCGAATCTTAAGACACGTGGTAAACAAACATTTACTCTATCTATTAGTAAGCAGGCAACCAATTTCCAATACTAATTGTAAAGTGCAGTGCGTTGCTTACCATGATATTCAAGATAGATTTTATCTGCCAATGGTTAAGCAGTATTCCACGTCCTCAAACCAGGAATGTGAAAACTTCTACTTGGTTTTGGAAATAGGCCCAAAGTGTCGTATTTTCTTAAAGGTGTTTGCACAGTCTTACGATTTTATCCATTATACATACAAGTAGTTTATGATACGAACCTAAGATACACATTCGGGTTTTTCAATTTACTTTATAATAATTTTATTTTACGTTAGTTATTAATTTATTTGTAGTCATATTTCAACTTTGCTAATTTGGATTTAGTCTATTATTATTATTATTTATATGGTAAACTAAAGTTAAATTATTACTTACCAATGAAATATTAAGAAATGAAATTATTGGTTTTCTATAATTTTATTTTTAATAAGCTAATAATTTACTTTACGTTACTATTGTTATTAATTTATTTGTAGTCATATTTCGCCTTTGCTAATTTGGATTTAGTCTGTTATTATTATTATTAATATGGTAAACTAATGTTAAATTATTACTCACCAATAAAATATTAAGAAATAAAATTATTGGTTTTCTATAATTTTATATTTAACTACCTTTCTGTGAGCGGTGTCACCCGTTGCTAAATAAGGTTTCCCGTGAGAATGATGAATTTTCCCACGGTAAAAAGTAACTTATGTTACTCAGGGTGAACGTAGCTTTCTAATGGTGAAAGAATTTTTGAAATCGGTTCAGTAGTTTTTGAGTTTATTTGTTACAACACACACACACACACAAAAATACAAATCTTTACTCTTTATAATATTAGTGTAGACGTAGATAAGCTAACACATATATTTAAAAGTGATATTTGTAAATATTTTTTAAGGATTATAGATTTTAAGGATACTTAATTCTGAAACTAGTTTCATACTACCTAGTTTTTATTTTAGACCGAGTCTTAAAAAATATCAGTAATTTTCAATGCTCCTATTTATTTCAAATTTTATCTAACCTCGATATCACCAGTTATTATTTTAATTTCCTATTATAATTAGGTCTATAACTTAATGATCATAAATTATAATTCGAGTATCCAAAATAAAACATAATTTTCTTTTAGTTTAAGTAAAAACATTGTAGATTATTTCCAGTAATTACACATTTTATACAAAATCCTGCAAAGTTCAAACCAAGACCAAACTCCTAATTGAAGACCTTCAACGTAATTCAGAGTCTTTGCATTTGGGAAAAGTTTGTGAAGGGCAACCCGGGACCCTTATTTGCAAAGGACCTTTCCGATTCAGTATGAATTATAACCCTGATAGGGGAAACTTTTTTTTATTACGTTTGCAAATTCCTTTCTTGAGTGCGTTGTAGTAGACGGATACTTTGTCGAAGTCTCAAGAACTGCCTCATTTGTTCCACTAAGGTGAGCTTTGGACTGTTTAAGGACTAAAGTTTTGGTTCGTATTTGAATTAAGAATTTTATAGGTCTGTAGAACATTGAGGTATAATGTTTTTTTTTTTATTATTTTGTGTAAGCATGGTCAAAGCTTATAAGTTTGATTGAAGTATTGACCTAATTTTTTACACCAGAAGGCTTCTCACTCCTGTTTCTCCATTTTTAGACGAGGTTGACATAATATTTTTTGGTTTTATTCCTGAAAGGGTAGGAATTATACAGAAACATAAATATCTTCCACATTTGAAACATATTTGAAAATAAAAGTCTTCCTACTACCTACCTATTTAAATTGACCAATTTTATACATCAACCTACATCATCACTACACAAAATGTAACAGCTGTTCTTTTTCCCAGGCATACTTTGAAAGTCAATAAACAGGCCCGAAGGTTTTGTTTTGGGATGGATTGACAGTCTGTCGGTTCAATTCTGGAATACCCTCAATTTTTTTCAACAATGTCTCTTCTACAATACGAGTAACAACAAAACAAAAATTTCAACTGCAGACAGGATTTGAACTAGCAACTTAGAATATTGTCCTAACGCTCTAACCAATTGAGCTGGTGCGGATCACATTCTGAGCGGTGAATTAAATAACTGGGTGTTTCTTAGATCGTCATGAATGGACGTAGACGGAGTGGAAATTTTTCCTGTAAGTATTTCTTTCTTTCCAAACAGGCTCGATTTATATCTTAGTAGATTATTGCAAAGAATAGGTAGTGTAATGTCCCTTGTAGCAAAGAATTTATGATATATGCTAACGCTAAAGAAGGTGCACTCCCACCCCCCCCGCACCGAAATCTTACCGCCCCTCGCCAACCGGTGCGCGAACCGGCTCTTTCTAAGGCGGCAACACGCACACAAAACCACTAAGTACAAACCTATACGAACACGTTATTGCACATGCAGTTAGAAATTCCTTTGCTTGTATCGAGTGCCTGCCCTGTGCCTGTAGGTAGATACATGTTGTACTCCCCTTGCCAATCATCTCTATCAAGCGTTGTGAGTAAAGATTCAGCGACTGATTAGCCCCTAGCCTACTTAGATCCAATAGTGGGCTATTGAAGCTGATATTGTCTGATACCAAATTGTACAAAGCCAAATAAAACCAAACAGATTAACGATATATCTCCAATATAGCATTACAACCCAACTCAAATAAAAGATACTTGAACCGTGTTGAAATATTGAGTAATTCTGCGTAACACGGGATTCCGAAAACCCTTTTGATTGGCCATGATTTGAACAACCCTTGGCGATTTTGTTACGAGTCGGTGATCTTGAGGGTTGATTTGACTCTGCCAATCATGTATGCGTAAATATGTTTAATGTAGGCCCAAATTGGATGTTTTATGGACCGTTTCTTTTAAGACTTGAGGCTGAGAAATTCGTTGAGAATTTTGTCTTTGGGATTCATTTGAGTTGATTTGCTCTCTTGGTGGATAAAGCTATTATATTGCGTACAAGACATTTTCATGCACTTTTTTGGAACAAATTTGTGCATATTTAATATTTGACACGGCTTACTTGTTTGTTGTAAGACAAGCCTTGTGCCTCGACGTTTCGACCATAAACAAGTAAGCCGTGTCAAATATTCAATATGAATAACACTTGTTTATCGTTTAATAACAAATTTGTGCACAATACCACATAATCATCCATCTATAATAACCCTCAAAACTTGTTAGACGTGGCGAAACGACCTTTATTTAGTTCGTTTTGGCTCTACCTACCCCATTAGGGATAAAGGCGTGATTTTATGTATGTATGTATGAAAACAAATGACCATCTCGATCAGATAATTTGAATGGAAAAGCCATTTTGTTTCATTTCCTGAAAGAATTTCCTGGTGAAAATTGTTTAGTTTCGTTGACTGAACAACGCCTATCGGTTTGCGGAAGCTGTCCCTTATAAGTAGTCGCTATATGTATTCCTTTCCCTTGTGCAGCCCAACCTTTATTTCTGTTCTTCGTAATTTCGCCGTCGGTGGTCGTCTTCGTCTCTATAATTTACTTTTGTTTCAATTGTTACGAGTTTTAGACGAAGGAAAAAAAAAAGATTCATTCGACAGTTTCCCGCTTGCGCTTTTTTTAGATCCCCCGTTCTGATTTTATGAGTTTTCCTTGTCTTCAATATTTTTTGCGGAAAACTAACTTATAATGTTTTTTGTGATAAAACGTTTCAAAAAGTATTCTTTTTGGACACGTTTTCTTGCGTACTTTCTACTTTTTTTATGAGAGGGCTGTCGGGTTTGATGAACGCTACCATTTCTTCGATCCCTATGTACCAAAATTCTGACTTTTAAATCACATTTGCTTGCTACGAAAACCGTAGCAAATGCTACGAAATTCGTGACACATGCTACGAAAATCGTAGTAAATGTAAAACAATCATTGAAGTTTTTTCTTTACGACTAATATTATTGTTTATATACCAATTTGGTGACAATGACGGTCGCTTTTGTCTTTGAAAAACATAACCCTTCCTTTACAGTCGGGAAAAAATCGTGCCTTGACGGTCTTTTTTATTTTAAACCCTCTGTTAATAGTGAGGATACACATTCTTATCTTTGTAGCTGGATTTGGAGTAACTTTATCAAACTCCAGGAAACTTCACTAACTAGGTAACAGTGTCTTTACTTTTCATTAAGACAAAGTTTGTAGCAAGTTCAAACAAGTTAGCTGAAAATTGCTCCCAGTCAAACAATTTTCGTTAGTCCACTTTACTTTAGTTTTAGGCGTTATATTTTATGGATGATAATTATATTCTAAAGTCAAAATTTTTACATGGCTGTAAAATTATTTTATGTTGAATTATAAAAGCTATGCTGTGCTTTTAGGCGGTTTAAAAATTCTGAAACCAGGTTTCATCGGGTCGATCGACTTTATACCCTTACGACAGAAGAAAAACAGCTCTATACTTATATAAGAAGTATTTATATAACATTTTTGACGATCTAATCTAGCTCATGTATGACGTCTAACAGCAGCGTGGCTATTTTTCTTTCATCAATCATCATTATTCACAGTAAAATTTAACCCTATGTTGAACTGACTAAATTCGGGATAAAGTCGGGATAAAAGGTAATTCATGTTTTACCTAAATTACGTAGTAAAATGACGGACTAAATTCATCTGTGAAAATTTAGGATACGTCTAAAATACCAACTCTCGTGACATAAATAGATACACAAATTCATGCCATTATCCCGTACGTAAAGGCATTTTTGTGCAGAGACAGGTTATCAGCCCATCGTCTAAATTACAATACACTGAAACCCCTGCAGGGGTTCATGAATGAATCTCTTTTCTGCCTTTTACAGCATGCCAATTAAGATAAGCAGTTGACACATTCTATGTTTTTCTGTATATCGCTCTCAATCCAACTTAGAAGAAAGCGGATTTTCTTTTATATTTTACTACTTATACTTCTTTCAAATTAGCGAAGGGCTGACAACCCGTCACTATAACAATATACATAATCATCTGTAATAACCCTCAAAACTTGTCAGACGTGGCGGAACGACCTTTGTTTAGGTTGTTTTTGCTCTGCCTACCCTTTAGGGATAAAGACGTGATTTTATGTATGTATGTATGTTATACTTCTTTTAAATTTATAACTTCTAATATTAAAATTATTTATTCATAGACATAATAACTCAGCGACATTCTAGCTAAAGTCTTATTAACATGTTAAAATTCTACTCCAAAGTTTGCCTCTGCTTTGACCTCTAAACCGAAGTTATATTACCTGAAGTAAGCTACCTCGAGATTACATTTTCAGTGACAATAAACAGGAGTGAACACCGCTTCGAAATGGTGCCATTTATACTACTTGAGCTTTACGGGCGCCCGCCGCGTTTATAAATAATCTGTGGTTTTACCAAACGTACTTATAACCATTTGTAGAGAAAAAGTACAAGCCAATTTTATTAAAATAAATTTTTCATAGGTATAAAATGGTTTCTCTGAAGTGTACAAATATTTTCTTGTCAAGGAAAAGTGAAACCATAAAAATGCCAAAAATATTTACTTGTTAGAAAAAAAAAACTGATATTTACAAACTTATCTTTACTCACCTTAAAAGAAAAGTAAGTAAGTTGTGTTTATTTTTATAAAGACAAAATAAGTTTTTATTATCAGACAAATTGAATACATTGTCAAAAATCAACTTTTGACAGATTTTCTATAGAAATTTTACGTCATCGTTACAACTGCAGATTCGACGTCGCCTTGCCTTTTCCAGTATCGGCGCATTCACTGGCGCATTGGCCTAACTCATATCTTCCAGAATTTCAACAGGTCTACTTTAACCGAAAAATATGCAGAAAATCTCTTCCGTATACTCTTACTATAAAAGCAGAGTTTTCTCTTGCTGTTTTGTCTATGAAATTACACTAAGCTGTGTGAGTGTTGCCTAGCCACGCTTCCAAAACTTATCATAACATAATAACAAGATTAGTTCTTGTTGAAATAATCATGGACCTGCTGTGAGCTCGCTTACATCATGAATAAAAGCCAATACTAAATATAAGATACCTAGTTTTACAGTAAAACCGAGAGGCTCGAAAAAAATAAAACTACTTAAAAACTAATTATACTTAATGGACCAAGTTCCTCATTTTTGGACGAGTAAAAAAATTGTAATTATGATACACGTATCTATCAGTGATCCTGTGATGAACCCTAGTATCAGTGATTTTAATCCACCTAAAGGCCTCTGATATGGTTATCATTATGTCCAAGTGGACCCTCATAAATAGTGCTCTCTGTCACAAGTAATCAAAAACCTGACACCCCAAGTGGACGCGGCAATTTTTAAATACAATTGGAATTTTATTCGTGTGAAGTTTACAGTTTGCAGATTAACTTTACCTCGTGAAACCATCAGGAATAATTCAAATATAAATCGATCAGCGATATAGCTCGATCAGCAAAGTTCCATTATTTTGAAATATCGAAATAATTATTTAGCTTCTGGGAACTAGCTATTAATTGGTGGTTTCTATCGGAATCAAAATAAACATTTGTGTATTGAATATTTATTTAATACTAGCTTTTTATGAGCCACAATTTTTCCGTAAGAATTTTTCGCTGTAAAAGTAGTCGTACCTACCTTAACAGTTTTTCGTGTATACCGGCAGTCTGCTGCTGCTATGTGCAGTCCGACTTGGAATAGTTCCATAATGCATAAAACGAATCACAAGCATCGCTTCATCACCTAAGTTTCCTATTATTGAACTCTGTTTTATACCAATTAAGTACACAACTGGCTTTGTGCCGGCATTTGTAGACGGTATTTCCACATAGAAGTACCTGTAATGTACTACGTACTGGAATGGACAACGAAAGCAAAATTTTAATGTGCGCTCCGTACCGGCAGTGCGGGGGATGCGGAAGGGGTGACAGCGTCATAGAATACAAGGGCAAACTGTAGTCCGTAGGCTACTGTTGGCGGCGAAAACATTTGCCATCTCCTGTACGTAGAACCTACATAATACCTCAATGTAGGTATTTCCAAGTCACGTCGCCGCAAGAATCAAATAACCTGCACACCTGATTCCAATAAGTGGACATGCGGGATTCTGTCCGCTATTCCAAATCGTTCGCGTGGAATTCCCAGTCCGGAGTTTCGCGTTCTACAATATAGAAATATTGGGTATGATTCCAACGATCTTTTCGTTCAGTAAAGCAACTAGAGTTTACATTTTACAATTAATTAAATATTAGTAAAATCTTCTTAGTTATTTCTTTATTATGTTTAAATGTTTCTGTCGTTTTAAGAAGGTACATACCAATAAAAAGATCGCATACCAAAATACATGCATTAATTTAATACAGACTTATACCTGTGACTTATACTTATGATGACAAACAACTTCCCCAAAATATAGGTTCACATGTTCCATACCTACCCCCAAAACATGTCAGACGTGGTAAAAATGGTTTTTACTAAAGCACTTCTTACGCGTAATTTTATTTATGGTCTACAGAGAGTAACACCATAATTAGTGGGCATAGCTTCGCGATTGCGACCTTAAAGAAATGTACTGCCGTTTAGTACTTAGAAACCGAACTAACTTCCATTTCTATTCCCATGCCTAGAGAGTTGATAATACTTTACCACTCAGGCGCTCTATTCTTAAACTTGCTGCCTATTCCTTAGTCACGTCGCAAGGAATCAAATAATCCCACACCTGATCCCAATAAGTGGACATGGGGGGCCTGTGGGGTCTGGGGGTCCTGTGGGGTCTGGGGGGCTTGGGGGGTCCCAAAATTGGATATCGTTTGCGTGGTGCCCCGTTTGAGGGGTCTTTATTGGATTGTGGCAGTTACAGGTCTGAAGACAACCCTAGCCCATTATCAAGTTTAGTAATAAGTTGTTTGTCCGTTTATTAACAATTAATTTAATTGGTAGGTACTTAAACGTATTCACATGCAATTGTTATATAGTAACCGGAGTATAGCTACAGTTTAGCTTCGAATAGTAAAAGATTTAGTTGTGTATTTCTAAACCGGCACCACATAATAAAACATAATAAAACTGCACCTCATTTAATCTCTTCATTAATTTCGTACCTATTAACCCGTAATCACACTTTTAACCCTAAACCTACCAAGGTCCCAAATGGCTTCGAAGTTTTTCAACTACCCTCGCTCCTTAATGGCTGAACTACGAGTCACGAAAGCACTTGGCTGAAGTTTTAGTTAAAATCTACAATTAGATACAGCGGCCGTTTGCCCTTGTCTTTAGGGCTGGTTTGTAATACCGGGCGTCGGTCGGATAAATTAAATATGGCGAATATGAAAGCGTTCACCGAGCGATTTAGGAATGTCTACCTCTTTAATATACAGTCAGTGTTTTTTTGGAAGTCTGTAGAAATGCCTATTTTACGTTTGGTTGAAATGATGACACACACTTCGCTGCCCCGAACGAGTAAATATAATTATTACATACAATTTGACTTCCCTGCGGCAGCGGTATCGTGTGCAAAGCACAAGAACTATTGAAAATACATACATACACATACCTAGTCATGCCTGAATCCCTGATATAGTGGAAAGAGCATCAACGAACGTAGGTACCTTTAAAAGAGCATTTTTACTCTCTATAGTAAATTCCTTCTTAAACTTGTCAAAAATGCTCTTTCATTCTTGCTTTCATTACGTTCGTTGAAGTTTTTTCTGTTGTCAAAGTTGTAACACAAAACTCTTTAGATTTTTCATGCACCATTTTTATATAATACACAACCCTAGTGCAGTTATAAGAAAAACAGATTAGGATTACGAACGCGACCTCTCCATAAGGTCAAAGAATCAAGTGTGCTTGTGCCGGTTTAATTAAAAAGGGACTGTTAAATAAAAAGCTTTCGCAGTCGGTTGCTTTCTTTGCTATCTTCACTGAATATTACCTACCTACTTTGTGACGAAAAATAATACCGAATGTAAGGGGTTGCGCAGTCAATGATACTGAACAACTATCAGCAGGAAATTCTTTTCGGAAATAAATATTTTTTTTGACAAAGTGGGCATATTTTGAGTGGAAAAGGCATTTTTTTTTCATTTCCTGAAAGAATTTCCTGGTGATAGTTGTTCACTTTCGTTAACTGAGCAACCCCTTTCAGATATCGGTATGCTGTCCCTTACACCCCGTATAGCATGAAGATCTATAGGCCATTGGATTAGTTACAATCATTTTGAAGATTTTCCTAGTATTAACAACCGTATTACACAAGTTTTTAACCGCTGAAAAAATCCCTATTTCCATGAAGAACAATCGTTTCACATCAATAGTAAACTATAAATATAAGTACTGATAATAATTATTGAGAAAGTAAATTTTATCAAAATATCTTTCAAGCATTGTCCGATCAGTCGAAAAAAAAAAAACATTTCAGCGCACAAGAATGGAATCTGCGTCCCTCTAGAAACACAAAAGGTGCCAACCGTTTATACAACGTTCTCTCGTACAAATGAAACGCCTTACTTTGTAATTTTTCACTGGCACAAGTGAAAAGGCAGAGCTTTTCTGCAATTTACGAGGTCCTAATTCTTTAATATGAACGTGGTTAAGATGGTAATGTCAGCAGAATAACCCGTTTGGCTGGGTTTTATAGACTTTTGAAAACTGAGTGCCTGCCTGAATTCGGCTTTCGATAGTAGGTATCGTAACGTTCATATTTAAGTACTTATTCTTCTTGTGGTCTTGCTAAAGGAATATTGAAGTGCATGCTAAAAGAGATTCTAGCTAAAAGTAATGTATCTGAACTCAGTAAGTAGTGTGATATTGCGCAGAAAACAAATAAAAAAACAAGTAAGTATAATGAAAGCGGCCTTATTGCTATAGATGCAATTTCTACCCGGCAACTTTCTTTTCATTGACGGAACTCAAAAATTCTTCGTGATGTCGTGCTACGCAACACGTCACTTCGTGGTATAACGAGATGCATCTTCAAGCAGCTTTCCGTCGCGTCACGTTGCGTCACTTCCCTTTCCCTGTCCCTATTTCGATCGTTGAAAACTGTTCCAATCTATTTCAATTGATTATTCACGCAATTCATGCTTTAGTAGGTAATTTATTATTTTATTTTACTAGATAGGTATCACGATACTAATCCTTTATATTCATTTGCAAAATTGAGCTTTAATTAAACGTACAAATTCATTAATAAAGACTACAATTAAGAGAATTTCTGATTTCAGCTTTATTTCACGCCGGTAAACATATTTTAATACCTGACTGAATTAACTCGTTTGAATATAAATTATTTTCATTCAATATGCATCCAAAACAATTGAACAACCGGCCTACAGATGACGATCAATCTGATTTTATAAATACATACATTATAATCACGCCTTTATCCCTAATGGGGTAGGCAGAGCGTAAACGACATAAACAAATGACGTTCCGCCACGTCTCACAAGTTTTGAGGGTTAGGTATTCCAGATAGATCTGTAGGTATATTGCTAATTATAATGACAGGTTGTCAGCCCATCGCCTAAATTACAATACTGAAACGGCTACTAAATACTGGAACGTCGCACTCAATCATTATTATGTCCTTAATAAGGAGCACGGACGAGTCTATCCTGGAATAGGGCGATCGGGCCTTAGTCGACTACGTGGGCCCAGTACAGATTGGTCGACTTCACACACAACCTTTGAATTTCTTAGTAAGTTTGTGTATGCAGGTTTTTTCACGGTGGTTTTCCTCACCATAAAAGCACTGAATAAACGTACATTATGAAACTCAGAAACCGAAAAACACATTGGTATAATATGTTGTGGGATTCGAACCACGATCTCCTGCACAGGAGGTAGTGGCCCTATCCACTTCACCATCGGAATTGTTCTGTCTTAGGGTTCCCTTCGTGATTTCGAAACCGTGTTTATCAAGTGTTTTTTCGTCAATGTATTACCATGGCTTATTTTAAAAACCCTGGCACCAAGATTCTTTCGGTGAACGAACGTGAACACAGACTAAAAACCAACGGGATACAATAGAGACACCTCGTACGTTCTGTCTTATTCATTGCACCCCTTGAGGTCTATTCTCCACAAACCCACTTTCCACAGAATACCTTATGAATTTCATGATTCCACAATTTCCACACATGATAAGGCTTGAGCTACATAATATACGTTGAATAGTAGATAAATTACCCTCCCCGCTGGCATTAAGGGGAACTCCGGATTTACGGGTATAGATCGTATTTGGGTCATGGGAAAGAGTAAATATATTTGAAAGTATTGATACTAGTATAATGTTCATAAAAATACTTTCAATGCCGGCCAAGCCGTTTAGGAGTTCAAAGGATATTGAGCGTTTGAAAGCCTTTGAGCCTTGTACAGCTTTTATTTTGCTACTTTAAAGTTATTTTATGTTTTTCTGAAAGGGTTTAGATTAGTATGTTTAGATCTTTTTTATTAGCTCTCCCGCAGAATATGAGTTCTTTTTCTTCATGGAATAACTTCCAAATACACTACCACCACCCACCCTTTCACCGGAGTCCGGTGCCAAACAGCTTGCTGTGTTCCGTCGGTGCGTATGAGATTGCCAGTGCCAACAGGCTTCTTCTGGGTGAGCTAGCTCCGTCGTTGACTCTGCCACGGTCATCCCTGACCTAGTGTCTAGAGTCAAGAGCAAACCCATTTCGATAAAAAAAAAAAAAAACTTGGAAGATAAATTGGCGAGCATAGTGCGACTTCACAAAAATATTCGTTTCCTTGGATACATAACATAATCGGATTGTAAGAAAACAGCATGAAAATATGGAGTGATCCTATTTTGAATTTGTAAGTACATCTTGAAAAAAATATGGACGTTTGCACAAGGAGTATGGAGGTTCGCACATTGCTATGGCATGAGATCAATCTAATAGAATTTCGTACTGCTGAACAAAAATGTCAATGGTATAAATTTTAAATTGACGTCAAACTTATTTGATCATTATCATTAAGTAAAACTAGTTACACTTGAGCAGTTACATTCAAATATGTTTAATTATCTAAGAGACCTGAAAGTCCGCCATTTAGTATAATCTGCGCACATTATTACACAACTCCCATACACAAGGCTAGAAACACAACACAACATACAGAGAAATATAGCATACCTAATACAACAGATGGTTGCAGTACCTTCCACGTCCAACTGTCCAACTTTTCAAGGCCCGTCCGACGCAAGCAGCACAATGGCTTTATAGTAGCTGTATAGTGGCGATATAGCACTCTTGACATGCTTTTATAGTTTCCCATCGCAATAACATCCCCCAAGGGTATCTTTATCTGTAAACTTTTATCTTTTACCTGAATCTACCCTTGTAACATTGATTTTGATGTGCTTTTAAGGTGTTTGACAAATTGTTTGATAATTCTGTAGAAATATAAATAAACACTATTAGCGTTTAATTTTTATTCTTATACCGTTAACTCGTGTCTAAAACAGTGGAACCGACCAAACCACCTCTTGGACGCGTTGCTAAATTGTTTACCAAATAACATTTGTACCCAAAAACATCAATTAAAGAAATCTTAAAAGCATCTACCTTAACCTTAGCCGAGAAACAATTTCATGACTTTCAAATTTGGTTTATCTTATCACGATCTTAGTTACAGCTTCTGCCCTGGACTATTTTAAGACCTCATTCCAGCCCTGTCCAAATATTTCTCTGGTAAATCCGCGTGGCCATTATACAGAACTATACATCTTCCCCATCGAGATAGAGACTGAGAAAATTATCACCTCATTTATATCTTTCAGCGTTTCTTTGGTGGAATATCGGTTATAGGAAATTAAGGACTGTGCAAAGCGAGACATGATCACGTTTAAGATCGGTTGTGATAAGTGGGAAAGCTTTGCCAATGACCGCGACGAATGGAGGAGATTACTTGCTGAGGGTTGCACATCACACGACAACGCATGGTTTAAGTCTCTCGCCGAAAAGCGATTGAGACGGCATAGAGCAGAAAGTGATGCAGCGACCCTGGCCAATACACAGTTTAAATGCCGAGTGTGTGACCGTATTTGTCGTTCGCGTATAGGGCTCTACAGCCATGAACGACATTGTATTAGACGCTGATTGAATCATCTGTAAAGATGGATCAAGGCCTATGATGATGATAGGAAATTGGTTTTATGTCACTGGAATCACCGATATTTACGGCCTTTTACACTTTTTGATCTTTGGTATGACCTATTTCGACGAAACCGTGACTGGATTGGCAAAAAAACTTGTCAGACGAGGCGGAATGACCTTTGTTTAGGTTGTTTTCGCTCTGCCTACCCCATTAGGGATAAAAGCGTGATTTTATGTAATATATGTGTGTCTATAAGTAGGTATATTATGTTTTTTATGGCCCGTCTAACTTTGTTTCAATTAACAAAGTAAATGAAACAATAGTGCCCTTGTTGACTTCATAATGATTTATATTTATGCATGCTTAGATGCATTAACACAGAACATGCAACTTTAATGAATGATACTTCAACTCGTTAATTTAATTAAAATTGGATTGTTTCTAATTGCAAAGTAAATTATGCACTGTTGATTTATTCCAAGAATAAAATATGGGGAATTACGGAATTACAGTGAAATGTATTAAGTCAAGAGCAAATAAGTACGTTCCGTACGTCCGTTCGGGTTCAAACAAGCTAAGCTCACAAGAGCGAAGCACTTGCAAACCAACTGTCATACGGACGCTTCCGTATCTGATGAGTCTAGAGAGCGAAACAGTGGTTAACAGACGACGAACCGATGCGTTTCGTTTTCTCTTATTGATCTCAATCTTGAAATCGCTTTATAAATACGAGCCTTAAATAATAAGGTAAACTTATTATTGCAATACGAAATTTCTATTACTCTTTTTATAATTATATCGAGAAGAAAAATCATTCTAGAGATAATTCCACCAAGGATTAGGGCCATTCATTCGTTTGAATTACCCAAATTGAGTACGAGATAAATTACTAGCTATCACAATTATAATGAAACTGATCGTATTCAATCAGCCGGATTGAACTCCCAGGCGTTGGGTTTATCAGATACCACTGACTTGAAAACAGAAAGACCAAGCTGAGTATAGCCCACTCCAAACCTCCCGATCCGATCCAATTTATCGGATGAAATCGTTAATCTGTAGCGTAATCGGATGTCCGATTTGCCAGAATGATTTTATGAGATAAAATATGGATATATCGGATCCGATCGGGAGTTCTGGAGAGCCTATTCTTAGTTCTTAGTTCTTCTTCTTCTTCTTAGCGTGTTGATGGCAGACACTACTTTTTCATCCAAAATGAACATTTACCTACCTATTAATTTTCTAAGTGTTTCCTTTTAATATTACTACCTAGTCTATGGTCAGTGCTATCGGGATTTGTCGAACATTGATCAATCATTCATTTTCTTTCGCTTAAATCAGTTATAAAATAATATTACAAAGTAGGTAGATACCAATTTAGAAGTAAGAATAACAAATGATGCCGTAAACGAAGCCTGAATTGGTAGAGTATTTAATAATTTATTACATTGTCGCACTGTACATTACTTTTGTCATTTTTCAACTTTTTTCGAATAAATTGATAAACTAATTAGGGGTAGTATTTTTAGTACAATATTTCTGGATTGCTACTGTGTACTAAAATCGTGTGTAGGTGTACCCCTAATTAGTTTGAGTATTTTATTGAAGTTTATCAATTTATTCGAAAAAAGTTGAAAAATGACAAAAGTAATGTACAGTGCGACCGAGATATCTC
Organism: Scrobipalpa atriplicella; assembly: GCA_029255725.1. Classification (NCBI taxonomy): domain Eukaryota; kingdom Metazoa; phylum Arthropoda; class Insecta; order Lepidoptera; family Gelechiidae; genus Scrobipalpa; species Scrobipalpa atriplicella. The sequence goes on from JARACY010000228.1 coordinate 102,298, forward strand.
TTCATGTGGCGATTTTTGGAACAAAAGGCCTTACCTACACCCCTACACTGACAGGAATGAAGCGATTACAGCTGGTCAATGTGGGGAAGTCCGGCATACTTCATTATACAGGGTAAGACCGGCACACCGTCACAAAAAATGGCTATTTTCTTCTTTCTAGCCTCATAATGCTACTAGCGCCATGTGATTTGAACTAACACCACAATACTGGTTTTATCGACCACAAAGTAATCCGCGCTCTTATTTAAATGCTGAAGTTATAGTTGTTGACGGAGTTGCCCTGTAGCCGGACTTCCCCACATTGCATTGACTAGCTATAGTGGCGCCGCTGATATATGAACAGATAAGTATCTCGTTGAACATCACCCAAATCAAACAGCGTTTAATATAGAGATTTGTTATATAGGTATTTTATGTTATTTATAGCCTGGCACGTTAGTATACATACATACCGACTATCAGACAGTATCTGATTTGCTCTCTCTACTAATTTCATTCAATTACGTAAATTAGTTTAAGCGCTAGTTCATTAGAGTTTAACATTTCATCGAACCATTTTCACTTACCCTAATCATGAACTTCGGGGCTGGTCTGTCATTGTGTCAGAACTACTGACAGTTGCGACAACCTTGTTGACTGTTAGTGACAACCCTACCCTTTCCTGTTACGCCCCTTTGATTTAATAAACAAAACACCCTATATTTATCCGATGCCGCGAAGCAAAGGATTGCGATCTTTGACAACATTATTCATTTTGTTATCTATACCAACATCCAACATTCAATATAAACATGGCACTCCATGATGATGATAATAATATTAAAAGGAGCTGTTTGTTTCTTTGTTAAAAAACATGTAGGGTGAAAAAACTTATTATTTATGATTTAACTGTTAAAGATAGTCATATAATTGTGATAATCGTGAAAGATCTTTTTAATAGCAGGAGACCAGAAACTAAACCAGTAGTGAAACTACTTGAACCCTTAGGTTTTTTTTTTAATATAAATTCAATTCCTTTTTCAATTTCAGCTTGACAAGTTTTAATAACCTACTATAGAGTAGAGTTTATGGACTTCCTATAAACCCTTTTAAAAACTTGCCAAGCTAAAACACGTGTACTATAATTTTACTTGGCAAATCATTAAAACTATAAATCTCTCTAGGTAATAAAGCTCTCCAAATACAAAATACGCGTAATAAACCTCTTGCAAGGTTGGTGATTACCTATAATTATGATTATAATTTTAATTTTAATAAAGAATTCCTTAACACCTGACAACCCTAACTCCCCCTTCCCTCAAAAACCCCGAAACTAATTATTTGCTTCATTATTTAAAGAGCGTGCCGATGTAGTGGCCATCAAATTGGGTTCCGTCACGAACATTGACTTATTTTGTTTGATATTCGTATTGATTAAATTGTACAGTATTATTCATTAGTCTATTCATAGTTTCGCCAAGTTTTGGATCTCGCGATTTCAACTACTAATGATAATGCTTTATTATTTCAATAAAATATATTCTAAAAAAAGTGCAGCGTACACTGAGTTCCCACTCATCTTGATTTGCATGGACATATTCACAGGACGTATTACAGCTGTCAATTGATGATATTAGATTAGGTAGGTAGGTGTTGATAATACTTATAGGACGGTTCAAAAACTCTGACACCAATGGGTAATCGAGCAGATATAGTTAAAGATTACTTACGTGCACTTAAAATAACATAGAGACTGCTCCAAATGTTATCTTGTCTGAGCTTTGTGTACCTATGCGCTACTCTACTACACATTTTTTTTACTAAAATTTTGTTAATTTTTTGTATGCGTTCAAAGCTCTGCTTACCCCGTAAGGTGTGTTTTTGTTTACGTATGTTTAGCCGATGTTGCGTGGAATAGTTTATGGTGCGACATGGCATTTCCAGCGAAATGATAGGTGTATTTCCGGGAATGCAGTATCTGATGGAAAATGGAATTCCATAGGTTTGCGTTGGTGGAATTTAACCTAGTTTAATGTTCTGGCAAAGTGTGCAATTGGATAAATAATTTACTGTGTCTATTGAGAATCTCTTCTATTATAGGTTTCCCTTTATATCATAGTATTGTAAAAAAACTAACGCTGCCAACACATTGCAGAAAAAAACATAGAACTTTTCTTTTTTTGTCGAAGATTTGAAAGTTCTTGGCCCAATAGGTATCTGTCAAATTATATTGGCGAACGTGACAGGACTCACTCAGGACTGTCTTATCCTGAGGTCTTATTATTCTCTCTCAGAAGCCCAGATTTTTTTGTTCGTAGGCCCATAATCAGCTTTTGAAACTTGACAGCAATTTTGAGTTTGTATCAGTAATTCAGAAATGATTTTTTTTCGCGAGGTGAAGCTGCTAGACATTGTCTTCCAAGGACAGGCCAGGTCTCGCTGCCGTATAGTAGGACTGGTCGGATGTTACACTTGTACACAAGCCCCTTAAGCTTCACTGGTTTCCTGCAGTCGCAGAGTACACCAGTTACTTCCCACCATTTCACCCAACCAGCGCTTATGCGGGCTTGGACATCGTGATTGATTTCACCAGATACATGCAGCATTGACCCAAGGTATTTAAATTTATTTAAACACAAAAAAAATACGTAGAAAAAACATTCTATTGCAGAAATACTTACTTCAAACTAACAAAATATTATTTCTTTCTCTGAAAGTCTGAAATAAATCATTTGAATTTGAATTTTTATTTCTCCGAAAAGCTATTAACTAGTTAAACTAAACCTTGTGTATGTAAGCTACATCGACCTAAAACGTATTTTATGAATAAATTAGGTATGAATCACGGAAGCAATAAAAACACAAAGACAAAGTAGGAAAGTTGAGCCATGTTGTTTACTCGAAAACAGTGGTACGAATTATTTACTATTATTGTTCGAATGTACAATGAAGTTTCGTGTGCAAACAGCCACAGACTAATGTTTAATAGACTTGTTATAAAAATATCAGGTTCATAAAAATAATAGATTAATTACCTTATTAATTATTACAACTTTGCATTCTTCATGATTTAAAAAAAAATAACCTACCTAATAATAAAAACTAGATAAAGTAGAGACTTCTTCCAAAAATAACTGTTTTTTAATATCAAAACCTTGGATATTAAGAAAGAAGATATTAAAACATATTCGTTTGAAGATCGAAGCGATGAATACTGCGCTCTTTTTCATTCACAACATAATAATATGTTGATATTATATTATTATCATATTAGCATTCTTTCTTTTTCTTAAAATAATCATTATTATTGTTTATGTTCCTTCTTCTAAAAGACTTGCGAATATGTTTTAGGTATTTTAATTTTGTCATGTAAAACAAAATTGTAATATCCAACATACGAATAATATAATATACCTAACTCATATTATATGCTAGCTTATTCTCAGCATATAGGGCTAGTATTATTCTTCTTTTTATCGTGTCAATGGTAACTCAAACTGTCAACTTCCAAAAGCTATAGTATATTACCTAGGTTTAAACCTCGAAACCTATGTATGTTAGTTAGGTACAAAATAAATAAAAATCCTCCTCTTTTGCAGTCTGTGTCTAAAAGTCTCCAGAGAACTTTTAATTCAGTTACGAACAATCTGTTTGGCGATACGGATGTATTTTGTTTGTTTCCTCATTGTTATGATCACGTTTATTGTTTTGGGCCATTTGATGCACAAACATATACGAGACTTTATTGCCTTTGTGATAAGAGTTACTGTTGCATGAACTTTATCTGGAAGGTCTCGGAGCTGACCTGTGATTCAAAGTTCGATATGGAATGTAGGATTGTATCGTAAAGAAGAAATAAAATAAGTTTATTTTTGAGTGAAAATATTAAATAGCTGATAATAAAAATAGTTAATAGTAAAGTTCCAAAACAAACATAAACAGACAGCATTAACTTAAATCAAACAAATATAAGTTTAATTGCTTCAATTAATAGACTGGCGACTTAATTGGTTTAAAACACACTGACAAAACAAAACCTTCACCTAGTTACTAATGAATGAGAGTATAAATATAAAAGTAGGAAAATACACGAAGTCTTAATATATATAAATAAGGCAAAAAACTACTGATATTTATTTAATATATTATGAACCACAAATTCTGAGAAATCTGAATTTGAACCAGAACACCCGTGGGAACGTGCCAGCGCTCTGACCAACTGAGCTATTGCGCTTCTAAGTTATAAATGCGATCTTATACTAATTTTAAATACTTATGGTGAAACAAAATAATCAATAATGAGCGTTCACAAACCCAAGCGTTGCAGTGCATTTTGCTACGCGCTACGCCATGGCTACGCCATTGTAAAATTTCGTAGTCTAATTATAATTTTAGCTACGTCGCGTAGATAGCAAAACTTGTTAGGCAAAATGATGCATAACTATGCAGCCAGCAGTGCAGAGCCTGCATAATGTACTAAAGATTAAATTATGTAATACACTTCCTTGTAAATTATTTTATTTAATGTTGTTACTCTACCGAAGAAGAATAATAACTTTTTACTTAAAACCTTAGTCGTAAATAAAAAGAAAATTTACGACAATGTTTTCTTTCGTACCGACGCGACGTACGTAAGTTCCGAATTCAAAAAAGTTACGTGTGCGCAAGTATTTTTAGGCTCGTAATTATAAAGACATCTCAAGATTGAGAGCAATATTGAGTGCGGATTTGACAGGTCTTTTTGTATTGGAATGACGTTTCTGATACGAACTCAAACTCGCTGTCACTCTTGAGAGCTGATTATAAATACGGGCCTTAATCAGTGAAATAATTGTAATTATCGAAAATAATATCAGCAGCTCTCACCGGGGGGCACGTTCCTACTTTGAATTTAGGGCGATCTACGAAATAATAACTACCCATTTGCGCCAAATTTACATTTAAAACTTGCAGCGCGTTCATTTTGCACTCATAATCATAATCATCATCTGTCTCATAATATTGTTTATTATATTAGTTAAAACTCACACAGAGTTTAACAGACCCTATTCAAAGTAGGTACACTATATGACTTCATTTTGCATTAAATATGTAGACACATTAACGCATTCATGTCCCTTTTACAACTAGCACTCAAAATAATATATTTTCATAATCCTCCGCAGTAATTTAAGACAATAATGGTTCTCTCATTATATCTACTATGCAGCATTAGATATACAGGGTGTTAGGTTGGGAGATGTAAATATTTTAATTAGAATTTGTAAGAGAACAAACGCACGGAGACCCAATATTACCTACTTTGCGATTATTATTCAGGCACTATAAAATAAGGGTGAGGTGATTGATCGAACATACTTATATGAAAAAAAAAAAAAAAGTTGCAATACAAAAATTTTATCAAGAGAAACAAAATGTTTGCAAGGTACATATTTATTTTTTGGCGTTTGGTGTGCTAGGGACACATTATTTCGATTTTGAAAATAAGTCTATTCAATAAACAATTGAATATAATGCCACAATGAAAGAAAAAAATACAATCTGGACCAAAATATGCTTGCTTTTAAAGGTCTACGTAAATAACTTCCATCCCTCACCCGTAAAAAAACGACAACTCTATTTACAAGTTGAAAAAAAAAACATAAGCATTCCACTTCCGTCAAGGGTCCATAAATATCCGCGTGGATCCTGTAGGAACTGACAACGTCATTATTTCACGTCAACCAGAACCAGTCACGGGATTGTGTTTATCGTCAGGGCTTAAAATGAATCTAGGAAGGGGCACTGCCGTAAAGGGAGAGCTTTCAAATCTGTTTATTGGCGACATTAGTTCCATATTTCGCCACGTTCATAATAAGCGTTGTCGTACTACTGTAACTGTTTACATGTTCCAGGTTATAAATTGGCAGACGCTTAAGCATGAGGTTCGACAACCTTCATAAGGTAAAGTAAAGATTATTAGAGGTCAATGTACTCAGATAAGTTATTGTACTCGTTAACACGGTTAATACCGTAAGGTATACAGGTGAAAATAGGGTAAACACATTAACATCAGGGCTTTATTTGTATTCCAAAACGAGCAAAATTTACTTCAAAAGTGATTGTTATTAGGTATAATCAGCAAATTGTCACATCAAACTCGACCTAACCAAGAAATCATTTCTAACTTTAATCCCCATGGGAATAGAACCCAAGACCTTCAGATCAAAGACCACTAGACTGTAACGGCAGTAAGCCTAGAAGGTATTCCGCTCGCTTAGCTCAGCCGACCTATTTGAGCGTCCAACTAGAAAGGATGGGGCGATGAGATCGCTGCAAAAAGCACCGCAGATTCTATTTTTATCAGCGCATTTTTTTCTTGGAAAATAGAGCAGTGTTTTTAAATTAATTTCCACAGATTACTATTAAAAAGCAAGCCCGATGGTATAGTGGATAGGGCCACTGCCTCGTGTACAGGAGGTCGTGGTTCAAATCCCAACATGGACCAACGGTTTTTCGGTTTCCGAATTTCAGTACGTTTATTCGGAGCTTTTACAATGAAGGACAGCATCGTGAGGAAACTTGCACACGCCTAAAAAAACAAAGTTGTATAGTGTGAAGTCAAGCAATCTGTACCGGGCCCACGTGGTTGACTTAGGCCCTACTTATCGTCCTGTTCCAGCGTGAGGCTCGTCGTACTATATGAGCTGCTGATGATTATGATTATGAGTGCAAAATGAACGCGCTGCAAGTTTTAAATGTAAATTTGGCGCAAATGGGTAGTTATTATTTCGTAGATCGCCCTAAATTCAAAGTAGGAACGTGCCCCCCGGTGAGAGCTGCTGATATTATTTTCGATAATTACAATTATTTCACTGATTAAGGCCCGTATTTATAATCAGCTCTCAAGAGTGACAGCGAGTTTGAGTTCGTATCAGAAACGTCATTCCAATACAAAAAGACCTGTCAAATCCGCACTCAATATTGCTCTCAATCTTGAGATGTCTTTATAATTACGAGCCTAAAAATACTTGCGCACACGTAACTTTTTTGAATTCGGAACTTACGTACGTCGCGTCGGTACGAAAGAAAACATTGTCGTAAATTTTCTTTTTATTTACGACTAAGGTTTTAAGTAAAAAGTTATTATTCTTCTTCGGTAGAGTAACAACATTAAATAAAATAATTTACAAGGAAGTGTATTACATAATTTAATCTTTAGTACATTATGCAGGCTCTGCACTGCTGGCTGCATAGTTATGCATCATTTTGCCTAACAAGTTTTGCTATCTACGCGACGTAGCTAAAATTATAATTAGACTACGAAATTTTACAATGGCGTAGCCATGGCGTAGCGCGTAGCAAAATGCACTGCAACGCTTGGGTTTGTGAACGCTCATTATTGATTATTTTGTTTCACCATAAGTATTTAAAATTAGTATAAGATCGCATTTATAACTTAGAAGCGCAATAGCTCAGTTGGTCAGAGCGCTGGCACGTTCCCACGGGTGTTCTGGTTCAAATTCAGATTTCTCAGAATTTGTGGTTCATAATATATTAAATAAATATCAGTAGTTTTTTGCCTTATTTATATATATTAAGACTTCGTGTATTTTCCTACTTTTATATTTATACTCTCATTCATTAGTAACTAGGTGAAGGTTTTGTTTTGTCAGTGTGTTTTAAACCAATTAAGTCGCCAGTCTATTAATTGAAGCAATTAAACTTATATTTGTTTGATTTAAGTTAATGCTGTCTGTTTATGTTTGTTTTGGAACTTTACTATTAACTATTTTTATTATCAGCTATTTAATATTTTCACTCAAAAATAAACTTATTTTATTTCTTCTTTACGATACAATCCTACATTCCATATCGAACTTTGAATCACAGGTCAGCTCCGAGACCTTCCAGATAAAGTTCATGCAACAGTAACTCTTATCACAAAGGCAATAAAGTCTCGTATATGTTTGTGCATCAAATGGCCCAAAACAATAAACGTGATCATAACAATGAGGAAACAAACAAAATACATCCGTATCGCCAAACAGATTGTTCGTAACTGAATTAAAAGTTCTCTGGAGACTTTTAGACACAGACTGCAAAAGAGGAGGATTTTTATTTATTTTGTACCTAACTAACATACATAGGTTTCGAGGTTTAAACCTAGGTAATATACTATAGCTTTTGGAAGTTGACAGTTTGAGTTACCATTGACACGATAAAAAGAAGAATAATACTAGCCCTATATGCTGAGAATAAGCTAGCATATAATATGAGTTAGGTATATTATATTATTCGTATGTTGGATATTACAATTTTGTTTTACATGACAAAATTAAAATACCTAAAACATATTCGCAAGTCTTTTAGAAGAAGGAACATAAACAATAATAATGATTATTTTAAGAAAAAGAAAGAATGCTAATATGATAATAATATAATATCAACATATTATTATGTTGTGAATGAAAAAGAGCGCAGTATTCATCGCTTCGATCTTCAAACGAATATGTTTTAATATCTTCTTTCTTAATATCCAAGGTTTTGATATTAAAAAACAGTTATTTTTGGAAGAAGTCTCTACTTTATCTAGTTTTTATTATTAGGTAGGTTATTTTTTTTTAAATCATGAAGAATGCAAAGTTGTAATAATTAATAAGGTAATTAATCTATTATTTTTATGAACCTGATATTTTATAACAAGTCTATTAAACATTAGTCTGTGGCTGTTTGCACACGAAACTTCATTGTACATTCGAACAATAATAGTAAATAATTCGTACCACTGTTTTCGAGTAAACAACATGGCTCAACTTTCCTACTTTGTCTTTGTGTTTTTATTGCTTCCGTGATTCATACCTAATTTATTCATAAAATACGTTTTAGGTCGATGTAGCTTACATACACAAGGTTTAGTTTAACTAGTTAATAGCTTTTCGGAGAAATAAAAATTCAAATTCAAATGATTTATTTCAGACTTTCAGAGAAAGAAATAATATTTTGTTAGTTTGAAGTAAGTATTTCTGCAATAGAATGTTTTTTCTACGTATTTTTTTTGTGTTTAAATAAATTTAAATACCTTGGGTCAATGCTGCAGTATCTGATGGAAAATGGAATTCCATAGGTTTGCGTTGGTGGAATTTAACCTAGTTTAATGTTCTGGCAAAGTGTGCAATTGGATAAATAATTTACTGTGTCTATTGAGAATCTCTTCTATTATAGGTTTCCCTTTATATCATAGTATTGTAAAAAAACTAACGCTGCCAACACATTGCAGAAAAAAACATAGAACTTTTCTTTTTTGTCGAAGATTTGAAAGTTCTTGGCCCAATAGGTATCTGTCAAATTATATTGGCGAACGTGACAGGACTCACTCAGGACTGTCTTATCCTGAGGTCTTATTATTCTCTCTCAGAAGCCCAGATTTTTTTTGTTCGTAGGCCCATAATCAGCTTTTGAAACTTGACAGCAATTTTGAGTTTGTATCAGTAATTCAGAAATGATTTTTTTTCGCGAGGTGAAGCTGCTAGACATTGTCTTCCAAGGACAGGCCAGGTCTCGCTGCCGTATAGTAGGACTGGTCGGATGTTACACTTGTACACAAGCCCCTTAAGCTTCACTGGTTTCCTGCAGTCGCAGAGTACACCAGTTACTTCCCACCATTTCACCCAACCAGCGCTTATGCGGGCTTGGACATCGTGATTGATTTCACCAGATACATGCAGCATTGACCCAAGGTATTTAAATTTATTTAAACACAAAAAAAAATACGTAGAAAAAACATTCTATTGCAGAAATACTTACTTCAAACTAACAAAATATTATTTCTTTCTCTGAAAGTCTGAAATAAATCATTTGAATTTGAATTTTTATTTCTCCGAAAAGCTATTAACTAGTTAAACTAAACCTTGTGTATGTAAGCTACATCGACCTAAAACGTATTTTATGAATAAATTAGGTATGAATCACGGAAGCAATAAAAACACAAAGACAAAGTAGGAAAGTTGAGCCATGTTGTTTACTCGAAAACAGTGGTACGAATTATTTACTATTATTGTTCGAATGTACAATGAAGTTTCGTGTGCAAACAGCCACAGACTAATGTTTAATAGACTTGTTATAAAAATATCAGGTTCATAAAAATAATAGATTAATTACCTTATTAATTATTACAACTTTGCATTCTTCATGATTTAAAAAAAAATAACCTACCTAATAATAAAAACTAGATAAAGTAGAGACTTCTTCCAAAAATAACTGTTTTTTAATATCAAAACCTTGGATATTAAGAAAGAAGATATTAAAACATATTCGTTTGAAGATCGAAGCGATGAATACTGCGCTCTTTTTCATTCACAACATAATAATATGTTGATATTATATTATTATCATATTAGCATTCTTTCTTTTTCTTAAAATAATCATTATTATTGTTTATGTTCCTTCTTCTAAAAGACTTGCGAATATGTTTTAGGTATTTTAATTTTGTCATGTAAAACAAAATTGTAATATCCAACATACGAATAATATAATATACCTAACTCATATTATATGCTAGCTTATTCTCAGCATATAGGGCTAGTATTATTCTTCTTTTTATCGTGTCAATGGTAACTCAAACTGTCAACTTCCAAAAGCTATAGTATATTACCTAGGTTTAAACCTCGAAACCTATGTATGTTAGTTAGGTACAAAATAAATAAAAATCCTCCTCTTTTGCAGTCTGTGTCTAAAAGTCTCCAGAGAACTTTTAATTCAGTTACGAACAATCTGTTTGGCGATACGGATGTATTTTGTTTGTTTCCTCATTGTTATGATCACGTTTATTGTTTTGGGCCATTTGATGCACAAACATATACGAGACTTTATTGCCTTTGTGATAAGAGTTACTGTTGCATGAACTTTATCTGGAAGGTCTCGGAGCTGACCTGTGATTCAAAGTTCGATATGGAATGTAGGATTGTATCGTAAAGAAGAAATAAAATAAGTTTATTTTTGAGTGAAAATATTAAATAGCTGATAATAAAAATAGTTAATAGTAAAGTTCCAAAACAAACATAAACAGACAGCATTAACTTAAATCAAACAAATATAAGTTTAATTGCTTCAATTAATAGACTGGCGACTTAATTGGTTTAAAACACACTGACAAAACAAAACCTTCACCTAGTTACTAATGAATGAGAGTATAAATATAAAAGTAGGAAAATACACGAAGTCTTAATATATATAAATAAGGCAAAAAACTACTGATATTTATTTAATATATTATGAACCACAAATTCTGAGAAATCTGAATTTGAACCAGAACACCCGTGGGAACGTGCCAGCGCTCTGACCAACTGAGCTATTGCGCTTCTAAGTTATAAATGCGATCTTATACTAATTTTAAATACTTATGGTGAAACAAAATAATCAATAATGAGCGTTCACAAACCCAAGCGTTGCAGTGCATTTTGCTACGCGCTACGCCATGGCTACGCCATTGTAAAATTTCGTAGTCTAATTATAATTTTAGCTACGTCGCGTAGATAGCAAAACTTGTTAGGCAAAATGATGCATAACTATGCAGCCAGCAGTGCAGAGCCTGCATAATGTACTAAAGATTAAATTATGTAATACACTTCCTTGTAAATTATTTTATTTAATGTTGTTACTCTACCGAAGAAGAATAATAACTTTTTACTTAAAACCTTAGTCGTAAATAAAAAGAAAATTTACGACAATGTTTTCTTTCGTACCGACGCGACGTACGTAAGTTCCGAATTCAAAAAGTTACGTGTGCGCAAGTATTTTTAGGCTCGTAATTATAAAGACATCTCAAGATTGAGAGCAATATTGAGTGCGGATTTGACAGGTCTTTTTGTATTGGAATGACGTTTCTGATACGAACTCAAACTCGCTGTCACTCTTGAGAGCTGATTATAAATACGGGCCTTAATCAGTGAAATAATTGTAATTATCGAAATAATATCAGCAGCTCTCACCGGGGGGCACGTTCCTACTTTGAATTTAGGGCGATCTACGAAATAATAACTACCCATTTGCGCCAAATTTACATTTAAAACTTGCAGCGCGTTCATTTTGCACTCATAATCATAATCATCAGCAGCTCATATAGTACGACGAGCCTCACGCTGGAACAGGACGATAAGTAGGGCCTAAGTCAACCACGTGGGCCCGGTACAGATTGCTTGACTTCACACTATACAACTTTGTTTTTTTAGGCGTGTGCAAGTTTCCTCACGATGCTGTCCTTCATTGTAAAAGCTCCGAATAAACGTACTGAAATTCGGAAACCGAAAAACCGTTGGTCCATGTTGGGATTTGAACCACGACCTCCTGTACACGAGGCAGTGGCCCTATCCACTATACCATCGGGCTTGCTTTTTAATAGTAATCTGTGGAAATTAATTTAAAAACACTGCTCTATTTTCCAAGAAAAAAATGCGCTGATAAAAATAGAATCTGCGGTGCTTTTTGCAGCGATCTCATCGCCCCATCCTTTCTAGTTGGACGCTCAAATAGGTCGGCTGAGCTAAGCGAGCGGAATACCTTCTAGGCTTACTGCCGTTACAGTCTAGTGGTCTTTGATCTGAAGGTCTTGGGTTCTATTCCCATGGGATTAAAGTTAGAAATGATTTCTTGGTTAGGTCGAGTTTGATGTGACAATTTGCTGATTATACCTAATAACAATCACTTTTGAAGTAAATTTTGCTCGTTTTGGAATACAAATAAAGCCCTGATGTTAATGTGTTTACCCTATTTTCACCTGTATACCTTACGGTATTAACCGTGTTAACGAGTACAATAACTTATCTGAGTACATTGACCTCTAATAATCTTTACTTTACCTTATGAAGGTTGTCGAACCTCATGCTTAAGCGTCTGCCAATTTATAACCTGGAACATGTAAACAGTTACAGTAGTACGACAACGCTTATTATGAACGTGGCGAAATATGGAACTAATGTCGCCAATAAACAGATTTGAAAGCTCTCCCTTTACGGCAGTGCCCCTTCCTAGATTCATTTTAAGCCCTGACGATAAACACAATCCCGTGACTGGTTCTGGTTGACGTGAAATAATGACGTTGTCAGTTCCTACAGGATCCACGCGGATATTTATGGACCCTTGACGGAAGTGGAATGCTTATGTTTTTTTTTTCAACTTGTAAATAGAGTTGTCGTTTTTTTACGGGTGAGGGATGGAAGTTATTTACGTAGACCTTTAAAAGCAAGCATATTTTGGTCCAGATTGTATTTTTTTCTTTCATTGTGGCATTATATTCAATTGTTTATTGAATAGACTTATTTTCAAAATCGAAATAATGTGTCCCTAGCACACCAAACGCCAAAAAATAAATATGTACCTTGCAAACATTTTGTTTCTCTTGATAAAATTTTTGTATTGCAACTTTTTTTTTTTTTTTCATATAAGTATGTTCGATCAATCACCTCACCCTTATTTTATAGTGCCTGAATAATAATCGCAAAGTAGGTAATATTGGGTCTCCGTGCGTTTGTTCTCTTACAAATTCTAATTAAAATATTTACATCTCCCAACCTAACACCCTGTATATCTAATGCTGCATAGTAGATATAATGAGAGAACCATTATTGTCTTAATATTACTGCGGAGGATTATGAAAATATATTATTTTGAGTGCTAGTTGTAAAAGGGACATGAATGCGTTAATGTGTCTACATATTTAATGCAAAATGAAGTCATATAGTGTACCTACTTTGAATAGGGTCTGTTAAACTCTGTGTGAGTTTTAACTAATATAATAAACAATATTATGAGACAGATGATGATTATGATTATGAGTGCAAAATGAACGCGCTGCAAGTTTTAAATGTAAATTTGGCGCAAATGGGTAGTTATTATTTCGTAGATCGCCCTAAATTCAAAGTAGGAACGTGCCCCCCGGTGAGAGCTGCTGATATTATTTTCGATAATTACAATTATTTCACTGATTAAGGCCCGTATTTATAATCAGCTCTCAAGAGTGACAGCGAGTTTGAGTTCGTATCAGAAACGTCATTCCAATACAAAAAGACCTGTCAAATCCGCACTCAATATTGCTCTCAATCTTGAGATGTCTTTATAATTACGAGCCTAAAAATACTTGCGCACACGTAACTTTTTTGAATTCGGAACTTACGTACGTCGCGTCGGTACGAAAGAAAACATTGTCGTAAATTTTCTTTTTATTTACGACTAAGGTTTTAAGTAAAAAGTTATTATTCTTCTTCGGTAGAGTAACAACATTAAATAAAATAATTTACAAGGAAGTGTATTACATAATTTAATCTTTAGTACATTATGCAGGCTCTGCACTGCTGGCTGCATAGTTATGCATCATTTTGCCTAACAAGTTTTGCTATCTACGCGACGTAGCTAAAATTATAATTAGACTACGAAATTTTACAATGGCGTAGCCATGGCGTAGCGCGTAGCAAAATGCACTGCAACGCTTGGGTTTGTGAACGCTCATTATTGATTATTTTGTTTCACCATAAGTATTTAAAATTAGTATA